>JASVWD011632786.1:0-17440 GCA_031763745.1 Pionus menstruus
TGCTGACACGTTCCTGGTCATGGCTGAATGAGGCGGTTCGTGATGGCCGTTATGCCGTCCGGCAACTGCGCCGGGACGGTAGCGATGACGCTTGCCATACAGTCATTGGCGTACCTTAAATGGAAATAGGCCATTCTCTTCTGCTAGCGTCCCGCGCTCTGGCATGAACTTGAGTGAAGCTAGGGTCGCTTCCAATCCTGCATACCAGCGTAGTCCCGTTTATCCTGTTTGCTGATCTAAGAGCCAGGCTAGAATTTCACTTGCGTCTTGTTCCGCTTCAGGGGTAACCCTAACGAGGAAAGCCATACTTTCGGGCTAGATCTTCAATAAAGTCCTCAGCCGGTCTAGTGCGTCCAGCCTTCACGCTTTCATAGGCCTCAGCGATAGCCTTGACGTTGGCGTCGTAGTCTTGGGGTTCGGCATCGAAATGTGCTCCTAACAGTTCGTCCAGAGCTTCTGCTGGCGTTTGCTCATGAAGTTTTGCGTACCGTTCTAATTGAGCCTGACGCTCCGGTGTCATCGGGATAGGCTGATAGTTCATAGACATACCTTTTTGATTATCCTTATAACCGGCCATTGGTTTATTGTTCTGCAGTGGTTAGAGCGCCCGGTCTTAGATGCTACCTATATCGTCAATCTGTCATTGCGGAGAAGTAAGCAGAGTTCGACAGACGAGCCAAAGAGTAATCTGAAGTCTTAAGAGACCGGACTAGTTTAAGGATTCTTGACGGGCGGGCGAACGCAAGAATTAACAGGGTCTAAAAACAAGAAGGCCGGAGTGGCTGGACAGCGCACACTCCGGCCTTTGATCTTGTTACTAGGAACTAAACTTAGTGAGTTACAGCGGCTTCGAAGCCGTCGCAACCACTAACGGCCGTCACCTTCAAATGCAATGGAGCATTCTTCGGATGACCGCAATCTTCAATCAAATCTTCCTTGGCTTGCATTGAACTCCGGATCTGGGTCAGAATTCCGGCAGATTCGTGGCCTTCACCGAAATGGGTGCAAAGTCCGCATTGTCCGTTTTCTACATGAAGCATATTGTTGTCGTCCTTTCTGATAACTAGAGTGCCCCAGCTGCGAAGAAATTTCAACAAAAATTCTTGCTAAGTTAAACAAAACAAAAGGACTAGATTGGTCCGAGTTAGTAGGAATTACCTCAGGTGGTCAAGTTTGCTTTGTTCGTAAAGGTATCGGGGCAGCAGATTTCCGCTTCGGAGCGGTTCAAATTGCTCCCCGGATCGCGATCTGTGTTATCGCCGTTTACAGCCATAATGGATGTAGGCTCTACGTCAGAAGCGCTCCATCTGACTTGAGGATTACTTATGACCGTCATTTTGGATTTGCCGTCTCATGTGCAGGACGCCTACCTTGCCGCCGCACAAGCTAAGGGATTGCCGGTGGAAGACTTGATGCGTGATGCCTTGGTCGCTGCTCAGCCTGCGATTGATGCGTCGTTGCCCAATGCCGAGGATGCGAGTGACGCGTCGTCGCTCGATGCCGACGAATGGATACGAAGGTTAAAGGCTATGGCAATGCGCAATGCACATCTGAATCTTCCCATCTTGCCGGACGAAGCATTGCGGCGAGAGTCTATGTATGACGATGATCGCGGTTCGTAAACTGTGATCTTGATCGATACCAATGTCTTGGTGCATGCCTCGTATCCACTCGATCCGAGGCATAAGGTAACAGAGCAGGCGCTCGGCAAGCTTAGGGCACTTCGAGAGACTCTTTGTATTGCTCCTCAGAACCTAGTTGAGTACTGGGGTGTAGCGACCAGGCCGGTTGAGAAGAATGGTCTTGGGATGAACACGGCGGCTGCCGCCCGGCAGTTGGTGGATTGGCGCGATCTGCTTATGTTGCTGCCTTACACGCCACAAGTCCTAGACCAATGGCAGCGGATCGTGATTGCGCAACAAGTAGCGGGTAGACAGGTTCACGATGCACATTTGGTGGCGATGATGCATGTGCATTCGATCGCTTCCATTCTGACCTTCAATGGAAGAGACTTCTTGCGCTTTCCCGGCATTACGGTCTTAGAGCCGGCTTCGGTTTAGAACAAAGACCGCAGGCGGTCAACTCTGTTTGACGCCTGATGAGAGGACGGCATGCAGACGGTCGGCCACGATCTGATCTTCACCAGGCTGTAACATCCAGACTCCAACGACGATTGTGTGCTCGTCCGAATGCAAACCGGCGCTGCCGGAGCGACTACCTGTCGAGGGATTGAGTGCGATGCTAGGCGTGCCTTTGCGCAGGTGTACGGCGACCTCGCGTGGCGTCATCTTCACTGCCGACTCGTCGTAGCGCAGGATGAGATGAGGGACGTGATTGGCAATTTCCGGCACGGCGATTTCAGCTTGCAAACCAGGAATGTTTTTGAGGCGGTGCACGATGAGGTCCGCACGCTTTTTGTATTCGGCTTGCATGTCTGCATCGGACTGCGACATGAACCAATCGACGGCAGCGATCATGCCGACAATTTGTTCCTTGGCCACTTTCATGCCGCGACCCACTCCATCGTCGTTGGGGCTGTTCGTAGCAGATGCCATGCCGATCAGGTCCTTGCGGCCCAATAAGAGACCCGCGTTCTGCGGACCGCGTATGCCCTTGCCACCAGAGAAGGTCACAAGATCGAAGCCCATCTTTGTGTAGTTCCAGAGATTGGAGATGGGCGGGACGTCAGCAGCGGCGTCGTTGAAACAGGGCACACCGTGTTCGTGTGCGACGCGAATCCAATCTTCACGATTGATCTGGCCGCCTTCGGCTGCATTGAAGAAATGAGCCATGACAGTACGAGGGCTGAAGGCGTTTCGGTAGTCATCAGGCGATGTCACCTCGACCAGGCGAACGCCGCAGTTTTCGATGGCGTGGTCGTAGGAGTAACGATGGGCTTTCTGGATGATGACTTCGTTTTTGGCCAGTTGTGCAACACCCATGGGAACGGCTTGCATGGGCGCCTGGTTCAAAACCCCGATGCAGGCAGCTGTTCCCAGCGTGAGTGCGGAGGACGCTCCTGCTGTGACCATGGCTGCTTCGCATTGCAGCTTCTTTGCAAGGTATTCACCGCCTTTGATTTGAAGTTCAGAGAGATGTACGGGATGCAGAGCGGCCTGGGCAACTGCAGCGCGCACCGGGGGCGGCATGGTGGCGGCGGTCAACGTAGTATAGGTGCCGGCAGCGTTGATGATCTTGGTGACACCGAGCTTGTCATAGTAGTCGACGGCCCCTTCTGTTGCTTTTGCATCCGGCTCAACAGGGCGTGCTGCCGCTGGCGAAGAGCGGAGTGCAGCCATGGCCAGCAAGTTTCTGCTCCAACCAAACAGCGTGCGACGGCTGGGCGTCATCAAGTTATCCTTCGTTTCCCTTGTCATGCGTTATTCTCACCCTTCTAAAAGATGTACTTTAACGCGAGCTGGAGTTCGCGGTTGTTGATCTTGGTGCTGGTCACCTCGCCAAAGGCACTGTCGCCCAGGTTGGCATCCGGGTTGGCGAACTGCGGGGTGTTGAAGACGTTGAAGGCTTCGGCGCGGAACTGGAGACGATTGCCTTCACGAAATGGCATGGCGAAGTCCTTCATCAGTGCCACGTTGAAGTTCGTGGTTCCGGGGCCTACCAGCGGATCGCGCGGAGAGTTGCCGTACTCGAGGATGCTGGGTGAGAAGGCATTCGTATTGAACCAGAGTGAGGGGCCAGGGTTCGATACTGTGACACGCTGGCCTCCCACCAGATTCGGCCGTTCCCAGAGTCCATCGTTGTTTTGGGTATCGGAGCTTTCAAGGACGTCGAACGGCATACCACTTGCCACTGTGGCGATGCCTTCGACGGACCAGCCACCGAACAGGGCACGCTCCACGCCGTGCCATTGCGAGCCGAACGGCATCTGGTAGACCCAGGAGAAGACGAGGTTCTGGCGTTGGTCATAAACACCACTGGCACGATTCCCTGCCAGGTTGTTCGGGTCCTGACAACCGCAGCCACCAGCGTTCGTGGTTTCCCAAGTGTCGTCGATCTCGTGAGAGTAGGTATAGGCGGCGGTGAAATTCAGGCCATGGCTGAGGCGGTGTTCGAAGCGAACTTGGAGTGAGTGATAGTTGGTGTTGCCGCCGAAGTATGCCATGCGAATGCGGGCGAACTCGGGGTAGGGACGGCGCGCCTGGATGTCGCCCGGACCCGGGTCAGGCTGATTGTAGTTTTTCAGACTGGTGTCGACATGCGTTCCCTTGTTGCCGACGTAGCCGATCTCAAACACGTTTGAGCCAAATTGGCGCGAGACTTGCAGATTCCAACTTTGCAGGTAGGTGTCGGGATGGCTCCGGTCGGCGGGCAGAGTGACGGCGTTGTAGATGGGATTGGTTGGATAAAGTGCGGCTGGAACGGGGTCCTGGATGGTCGCCAACGGATTTAAGGAAGGGTTGGTAATGGTGAGGCTGCCGGCTGCCGGTGGATTGAGCTGCAGGATGTTGATGTTGTCGAACTGGCCGCCGAAGTAGAAGATGCCATAGCCGCCGCGAAGGACCCAATTAGCGACCGGATTGTAGGCGAATCCAAAACGCGGGCCAATGTCTTTATTGCTGATGTTCCAAAGATTGTTGAGGGTTTGGCCAGCAGCAGGAACGAACGAGGGAGGATCCGTGCCGAAGTCGAGCGTCCGTGTGACGTTGTTGACGTCGACGGGAACGTTGAAGCGATCCCAGCGACCACCGATGTTGACGGTGAGTTTTGGGGTGAGTTTCCAGTCGTCCTGAGCATAGAAGGCGTAGCGCCATTGGCGAGCTTTGGTGAGGGGAACGCCTTCGGGTGTGAGAACGGTACGCGGGTAGCCCAGCATGAAAGCAGCAGCGGCATCACCTGCTATGTCATTGGTGAAGCTCAGGCTGCTGAATGGCCAGTTGTTGGTGGTGGCGTTGTCGTAAAGCTTTCTGACGTCGCCGCCGAACTTGAGGGCGTGCTTACCTTTTGTGAGGCTGACGTTGTCGACGAGTTGATAGGTTTGGCTGTTGTCCAGGTTTGAGGCCGCGAGATCGCTACCCATGCCAAGGTAGCCGGAGATGTTGAGAAGCGGAAAGCCTTCCTCATCGGGGCGCAGGGGCCGGCCATTCGGTCCACCAACTCGCAGGCCGTTGATTCCCAAGGACTCGATGGTGAAGCCCGTGTTTGTCAGCGTGCTGAGCTGTGAGACGTTTTCACGATCGAAGCCGATGCGGAACTCGTTGATGGCGGCGGGCGTGAAGGTGTGTACGTATTGGGCTGACAGATTGCTGATGGGATAACTGCCGGTGAAGGTGAAGTTAGGGTTGAGATCCGAGGTAGGGAAGTCGCGATAAGCGCGGATGTAATGGACAAAGAGTTGATCTTTGTCGCTGAAATAGTGGTCAACTCGAGCAATGCCCTGGTTGATGGTGAGGCTGCCTTCAGACGCTCCAGCGTAGTTGAGCGTTCCGGTGTTGTTCGGTAAGGGCATGTAGCGATTGATGATGTTTGTAGACACCGGATCAAGCGACGATTGCGGAATGATGTTGTTGGCATACGGGGCACCAGTCGAAGGATTGGTGACCGGCGTGGCCGATCCTGAGAAGTCGCCCGCGCGCTGTTCTGGGGTGAGGACGACGGCAAAGCCTGGAGACTGTTCGATGGAGCGGATGCCTTCGTAGCTCAAGAAGAAGAATGTCTTGTCGTGGATGACCGGTCCACCGAGAGTGGCGCCGTATTGATTTTGTTTGAGGATGTTTTGCGGGACTGTTTTGGGTGAGAAATAATTGCGGGCGTCCATCGCGCTATTGCGGAGGAAGTCGAAGGCATCGCCATGCAGTTGGTTGGTACCGGATTTAATTTGAATGTTGACGTTCGTGCCGGCATTACCGCCATATTCCGCACTGTAATCGCCGGTTTGAACGTGGAATTCCTGAATGGCATCGACTGACGGAAACAGGTTGACGTAGTTATGGCGATTGTTCACCATTGTGATGCCGTCGACATTGACCTGGCCCCACACGTTGCGACCACCATTGGCGCTGATGACAGAACCATCGGTGCTGGACGAGTGTAGGTCGGGGTTGTACACCTGGACGCCTGGCGTGAGGACAGCGAGATCGTCGAACTTGCGGCCATCGAGCGGTAAGTTCGCGACACCCTCTGCGCCGACAACACCGCCGAGTGTGGCATTTTCTGTTTGCAGCAAAGGCGGGGCGGCTTCGACATCCATGGTTTGAGTCACGGTGCCAATTTGAAGGCTGAAGTTGACACGCGCTTGCTGCCCAATCTGGACGGGAATATGGCTGCGACGCTCCGTTCCAAAGCCTTGTGAACTCACTGCTACGTTGTACTGGCCAGGCACCAGAAAGCGCAATTCATAGAGACCGTCGCCGTTTGTCGTGACGGTTCGCGCGATGCCGGTTGAGGTGTCCTCAATACTGACGCTGGCCCCGGGCACGACTGCGCCGGCAGAATCCGTGACGGTGCCCAGGATTTCGGTATCGACGGTTTGGGAGCGCAGGAATGAAGACGCAAGGAGAAACAAAGCAAGGCAAATGCCAAGACGATTATTCATGAAGTGTGGGAGGATTTCTGAGATTGACGAGACGTTAACAATGAATTTGCTCACCATAACGCCGGGAGCGTCAACAAAATTTTCTTATGACTGATATGCCTGGCAAAACAGGGCAGCTTTCTTGCAGACATAGATCGTTCGGCCGGGTCAGCGGACGCTTCTGGAGAACTTTAGGGCGGCCGTTTAGCGGGTGATCAGAAATGGCAGCTGGACGACGAGAGCGGACAAGAAGGTGTGAGGCTGGAGCGGGAGACGAGAATCGAACTCGCAACCAACAGCTTGGAAGGCTGTGACTCTACCATTGAGTTACTCCCGCACAAGTGGACCAAGCATGATGATGCCTGGTTCATGACAATGCTAGCATCGTGACTTTGCTTGCGAGCGGCAGATCATTGTGTCGTCTTGCTAACCTTGAAGAAACCCTCCGGCACTTGGCTTCTTTTCGCTTCACTCCCACAACCGCCGATACAGCCCCACTCTATTGGGCGAGTTGGATTGAGCGTTTCTTTGTTCGGGTTCATCTGCTCAACCTGGATGCGCCTGTCATTGCTGTTTTGTGGGAACATGCCTTCTCACAATGGATGGGGATTGAGCTTCCAGCCCCTGAATATTTGATTTTGGCGCTCGTCGTATGGTCGATTTACACGGCAGATCGGCTGCTTGATGTTTTGCCTTCGCAGCGTTGCCCGGTCACTGCTCGACATCAGTTCACAAAGCGTTACGCCAGGCAGCTCACTGGCCTTCTCATTCCGGTAGTTGTTCTGACCGGGATATTCGCTTTCAAGGCTTTTGGACCGAGGCTGCTTCTTGCAGGCAGCGTTTTGTTCGGAATGGTCGGAGGTTATTTTGGCTTGGTCCATCGACGCTCCACTGCATGGGCGCGCTTTCTTCCCAAAGAGTTATTGACGGGCCTGCTTTTTGCAGCCGGAGTCGGTCTAGCACCGTTGTCGCATCTTGCTCCCTCCGTTCACGAGCTTTCGATCCTGTTGCCTTTTGCCTTCTTGTGCGTTTTGAATTGCTTCGTCATTGAAGGATGGGAATCACAGCGCCTGCTTCCCGGTGGAGGGGGACAACCCAGCGTTCTCACGCGGTATGTGGTGGATCATCTGCAAGCAGCCTTGGGATTGACGTTTGCGCTGAGCGTGATCTTGCTTGTTTCCTTCGGATTTAGCGCCTACAGCGGCGCGTTGATGTGCAGTGTTTTGGCCTTTGCCGTTCTCGGCAGATACCGCCATCGATACAACAACAATCTTCTCCGCTTGCTGCCTGATTTGCCATTGCTGAGTCCTTTATTGTTTCTGGGCCTGCGATGAATTGTGATCGCATTGCAAGGGCTTATCGCTTCCTGGAATGGGTCGCCTTTGGCAGGAGATTGCAGCGGCATCGATGCCACTTCCTTTCGCACGTGCCTGAGCACGGATCGGTTCTTCTGCTGGGAGAAGGCGACGGAAGATTTTTGGCGGAGCTTGTTTCAAGGAGGCCTGGCATTTCCGTTCATGTACTGGAGCTCAGTACGAATATGCTGAGACTCACACAAAGGCGAATCAGCAAGATGGATGGGATTACTGCGCAACGTGTTTGCCTGCAGAGGGCGGATGTTTTACGGGCACCCCTTCCGGTTGGGCGGTATTGCGCGGTGATTGCCCATTTCTTTTTGGACTGCTTTTCTGAGGCTGAATTGAAAGATGTGCTGGCAAAGATCCGCGGTTGTTGTGGTCCCGAGGCGATCCTGATTTTGTCCGAGTTCCGAATGCCGGCAACCGGCTGGCAACGTTGGCATGCCAAAGCGTGGCTGGCAGCGATGTATGGTTTCTTCCGGCTGGCAACGGGGCTGTCCACCCGCAAGCTGCCGGCTTACCGCGCAGCACTTAGCGCACAGGGCTGGAGACTGCTTGAAGAACACAGCAGCATGGGACAACTTGTATCGAGCGAGTTGTGGGATTCGCCGGCCTCCTAAAAGGAGCGCATTTCAACCACTCGCTTTCACAGCAGGTGGAAGTCGACTTCAACTGTTACGCGGACTTTGACGGGGTGTCCGTTCCTGCTGCCTGGTTCGAAGCGCCATTGGATGACGGCGTCCAGTGCTGTTTGGTCCTCATCTGAGTTCAGGCCGGAGGCTACATGCAGGTCGCCGGGGGTTCCGTTTGTGCCGACGACCGTAGTGATGCGGACAACGCCCTCCACGAAGGCTTCCTTTGAAGAGCGTGAGAAAGCGGGCTCGACGTAGTGGACCAGCTTGGGCGGTCTGACATCGCCCCCAGGTGCATAGACTTTTTCTGTTTCGGCTGGGGTGTTTTCTGGCTGTTGATGGGCACTTCCTTCAGCCTGAGCAGCATTCGTAGTGCTGTTCGATTGCGGTCCGGCCGGGACACCTCCGGCGTCAGCGAACAGCGCGTGGGCAAGGCAGCAAAGAAGCAAAGCCCAGCTTCCTGATTGTCGAGACACTCCTCCTCCGAATTACCACAAGCGTGCGAGTGGTTGAAGAGACGGATTCCGGCTGGAGTTGGTTTACTCGATTGAGGACGAAAGTTGTGGAATTTCGGTGGAATATCGGAACAATTAGGTGGATTCAACTAGTTGTTCGACGTCGATGGAATACAAAGCACTTTTCCCTTCGCGATCGCTTTCGTAAAACACGCGATGACTGTCGGGCGAGAAGCGTGGCAGCACGGGCGAAGCCGCTGTGGCGTGATGCTCGCAAACGGTCAACTCGCGGCGGGTGGCGCGAAGAAGCAGGATGATATCGGGCTGAGCTTTGCTACCGCTGGCGCCTACGAACACTGTTCCATTGGCGTTGGGAGCGAAGGCCGCGAACTGGGTCGTGGAGGCGACCGTCTGTTCGGAAGCAGGAGCATTCACGGTAACGGAGTGGATTTCCGAGAGCAACGTGTCCTTTCCTTCGACTCGCCGCAAGAACAACAACGACTGACTATCTCCTCCCCAGAAAGGAAAGGAGATGCTGCCGCTGGTCAAAGGAACGGGCCGGGTCCGCTTTCCAGAGACTCCTGCCGTCAGGGACACGGTGGAGAGCACGGCGTTGTCTTTGTCCGTATCCTGCAAACACCAGAGCGTCCTGCCGGAAGGCGATACCGCAAAGGAGCCTTCCACTCCGTCGGCCAGCAGCTGCCCGGCAGCGGTCTTGATTGTCGAACCGGAACGCAGAAAGATTTGTCCGCGGGCCGGACCCAGCGCGAACCCGCTGATCCCGTCAGCAACCGTAGTGGTGCGGCGGTTACCGAGCGAGATTTCCTTTAGAACATTCCCATCTTGGAAGAAGGCGCTACGATCGCCATACTCAAGCCACAACGAGCGTGGTTGCATTGCCGTAGCTTCCGCAAGCGGGTACGACTCGCCGGTTTTTAGATTGAGAAGAAATGGAGCAAATTTGCCATTTCGGTCCGACGCAAAGAGCACAAATTTGCTTCGCGCCGACATTGCGTGCTGCCAAGGGTGGGGCAACACGCTATTGCCGCTTTGGGCAGTCAGGCGATAGATGATCGCCTCGGTTGCGCCATCGTAGAAGCGGGTGATTTCGCTGCTCGCCGAAGGAGCGTTCTGCAGGGCAAAGGCGCGACGCGCACTAACAAGGCCCGCGAGTGCAGCGCCGGTCGAGACGGACAAAACTGTCCTGCGAGTGATCCCGGCTTCCACACCTCAATGATGCCGGTTTGTTCCGGCCTGTTGCACTTAAAGCCCGAGGTCGCTGTGCGAAGCCGATGCCGCTATCGGACCGGATTGAGACTTGGGCAGATAGCGATGAGGGTTGACTGGGTTGCCGGCAATCCGAACTTCATAGTGCAAGTGAGGAGAAGTCACCCGGCCGGTGCCGCCTGACAGGGCGATTGTCTGGCCTTGGCGCACATCCTGTCCAGGAACCACCATGAAGCTGGAAAGGTGAGCGTAGTAGGTTTGCATGTTGTTGCCGTGATTGACGACGACTAATTTGCCGTAGCGTCCCTGCCATTCAGTGCGGGTGACAACTCCATCGGCAGTGACGTGCACGGCAGTACCCGTTGTGGCAGACAGATCCAGCCCGGTGTGGAACGCGCCTTCGCCAGAAAATGGATCCTCTCGAACGCCGAATGGACTACGGATGGCGCCCATGACGGGCCAGATTCCCGGCTGGGAGTGTTGCTGCCATTGATAGGCATAGTGGTGATAGAGCCCGGTGTAGCTTGCTCCCTTCAAGAAGTTGAATTCGGCGATGGACTCCTTCGCCGACGGGTCGACACCGTCGGGGCCGATGTTGTCGGAATCAAGGCTGGCACCCACTTGCGATTTCGGCTGCTTCAGGCCGTATTCGACAGAAACCTCGCTTGCCAGGTTTTCGAGCGAAGCCATCTGCTCGCGGTTCTGGCTGGTGGTTCGTTGGAGTTGCTGGTAGCGATTTTTGAGGGCTTGGAAGTCCGCCGTAAGCTGTTCGTAGCGAGACACTTTCCAGCTCATGCGGAGATAGGTGGCGCACATTCCAGCGACGAACAGGCCGACGATCGCGAACAGTAAAAGCGAATATTTGAGAACCCGTCCGGTGACATGAACACGCTTGAATTTCCCGTGAAGGGAGCGCTTAAATTCCAGAATGAATACAGGCTGATTCATCAGACTCCTTGGCAAAACGGCTTAGGGATGTCGCTTAGGCAGACGACTTACTACCCGGACAGCTGGCATGAATGAATTTTCAGGCTAGTCCGAGATGGCGCTCGTGTCAATCGGAAATTCAGGCTAGTGTTGTCTGTCTTACATTTAAAGGTTTGTGCAGGTGGTTTGTGGAGATAATTGACGTAGATGGCCTTTGAGCGCGAACTGGAGGTAGCCAAAGGTCTGGCGCTGGAAGCCGGACGCTTAGCCTCCCAATATCAGGAACAGGGTTTTACGGCAGAACAGAAAGCAGACGAATCCCCGGTGACGGCTGCTGATCGTGCGTGTGAAGTGCTGTTGGTGGAGGGATTGAGCCGGGCATTTCCTGCTGATGGATTTCTGGGCGAGGAAGGTGCCGATCGGGCCGGACAAAGCGGTCGCCGCTGGATTATAGATCCGATTGACGGCACGCGTGATTTTGTTCGGGGGATTCCGCTTTGGGCGGTTTTGATCGGGTTGGAACAGGACGGCGAGATTGTGGCAGGAGTTGCCCATAGTGCGCGTCAGAACCTGACGCTTTGGGCTGCAAAGGGGTCAGGCACCTGGTCCAATGAATCTCCTGTGCAGGTATCGAAAGTTTCGGATCCGGCGAGCGCAGTGGTGTGCTTCAACGGTTTGCATAAGCACGGCGCCAAGGATTTTAAGCCTGCTGCGTTGATGGACTGGCTTGGGCGATCGTGGGCGGTACGTGGCTTAGGCGGCGCGGTGGACGCGATGTTGGTGGCTTCCGGCCGGGCTGATATCTGGATCGAGCCGCATGCCTCGCCCTGGGACTTTGCGGCACTCAAAATCTTGATTGAAGAGGCCGGTGGCGTGTTTGCTTCCTTTGCCGGCAGAAGATCCATTTACGACGGCAACGCTTATGCGTGTACTCCCTTCATGCAACCCTTTGTCGAGGAGTTGCTGCAAGCACGGGAAGGAAAGACCCCATGAGCGAGATGCCAGATTCGAAGCAAGCCGGGTATGAGGCCCTACGTCAGTCCGCTGCGTTTCTGGACCTTCGGTCCCGCGGGGTGCTACGTGTTTCTGGGGAAGACCGAGCTCGTTTGCTGCACGCGATGAGCACGAACGACATTCAAAATCTGCAAGCGGGACAAGGTGTGTACGCCTTCTTCTTGACGGCACAGGGACGCATTCTGGGTGATTGCAATGTGTTGAATATCGGCAACGCATTGCTGCTCGACATGGAGCCGGAACTAAGCGCGAAGTTGTATGCGCACTTGGACAAATACATCATTGCGGATGATGTGGAGCTGACCGATGAAACGGGAACACTGGCCATTTGGGGGCTGGAAGGGCCGGAAGCTCTGCAAAAGGCCGAAGCACTGAACATTCCGGTTCCGCTCGAAGAAGGGGGGAATGCTCCCCTTGCCGATGGACTGGTTGCCCGGCTTTCCGTGACCGGTCAACCGGGATTGCGTTTGTTCGTTCGAGATTCGGACAGCGAGGATTGGAGCAAGCGGTTCCAAGCGGCCGGCATTCCTTTGGCAGGGACGGACAGTATCAATACAGTTCGACTTGAGCTGGGAACGCCACGCTATGGAGACGATATCGGCGAGCGTTACCTGGTGCAGGAGACGGGGGTGATGCGAGCAGTTCATCCGCGCAAGGGCTGCTATTTGGGCCAGGAGATTGTGGAGCGGGTGCGCTCGCGTGCGCAGGTTCACCGGCATCTGCGAAGCCTGGAGCTAGCGAGCACGGTAGCGCCAGTTGCCGGTAGTAAGTTGATGCTTCATGGCAAAGAAGCAGGTGAGATTACCTCCGCGGCTTTTTCTCCCGCGTTGGGGCAGGTGGTGGCGTTGGCGTATCTCAGGACCGAGGCTGTCGAGAGTTCCGAGGCACTTTCTCTTTCCCGCGAGAACGAGTCTTTTTCGGCACTCGTGAGGGTGGCCTACAGCCGCTGAGGCGAGCCAAGGGTTTCATCGCCCAGGAGACGACCGTAGGGGCGCAGCGATTCGACGTTGTCGCAGACAGCTTTGACGGCTGCCGTGATGGGTACTGCGAGAAGCAGTCCGATGCCGCCCCACAAGCTGGCCCAGAACATCAATGAGACCGTGACGACCAAAGGGTTGAGCCGGACTCGACGTCCGATGATCTTGGCGTAGAGAAAGTTGGCGGCCACCACGTGCAGAATGGCCGTAAAAACCGCCACAGCCAAGACCACTTTGAACTTATTCGGAACAGCCAGGGCTGCGAGAAGAGGCGGGATCATTGACAACGGCAGCCCGATGTACGGCATGAGGCTGAAGAATCCGCTGAGTGGGCCGGCCAGCGCCCAGTAGGGCACGCCCATGGCGAAGAAAACGGCCATACTAAGCCCGCTGAGAAGGATCCACAGAAGGAAATTGCCGAGTACGTAGGCGCGGGTTAGCTTTCCGATGCCGGTCCAGGTGTCGCCGAAGAGAAAGCCGGCTTCGCTTCGGATGAGGCCCTGGAGTCGATCGCCGATGCCATCACGCCAGCTCAGCATGAAGTAAACCAGGAAGGGAATGAACGACAGCATCAACAGCATGTCGAAGTACGGTGCTGCATAGGCGTACAGCATGGACAGGAAGGGACGTGGCTCCTGATGAAGAACGACTTCCTGAACAGCGGGACGGTCGTTCAAAGGGTTGGCTGGTGTAGGCGGAGACGAGGCACGTCTGCGCCGCGCTTTCATGGCTTCGAGCGGCTTTTGCTGGATGGCGACCTGCTGCTCGCGAATGCTGGCAGGGAAGACCTGCCGGATGGTCCGTTGCTGGAGATCGTCGAGCTGTGTGTCGAGCCGATTGATGATCTCACTGACGCGAGTCGTGTAGGTGGGTAGATCCTCTGCCAGGCGCGAACCTTGCGACCAGACGATTGCTCCCAGCAGGGCCAGGATTACGATGGCAAAGCCGATAACGATGGGGGTCGCAGCCGCTCGTGGAACGCGAAATTTCATCACCAGCATCACGACCGGGTCCAGAATGAGAGCAAAGATTGCAGACAGGATCAGGGCGATGAAAAAGGCCCGGCCATAATACAGAAGAGCAACGGTTGTGGCGAAGGCCACACACCCGGTTCCGACCTTGATCAGCTTCGGGAAGGTCTGTGGAATGCTGAGAACGGGCAAGATGAAAGTTCGACTTTCGTATTCGCATCCTAACAAAGGGAATGAGCGTTCCATCGAGCACAGCTAGCTTGCATCAAGACCAAAGTGAGGACGCAACCAAGCCGCTCGTCGGGCGCATTCTGGCGCTGGATGTCGGCAAGAAGCGGATTGGCCTTGCCGTCAGCGATGAGCTTGGCATTACGGCACAGGGTCTCGAGACTTTGCAGCGCAAGCGGATTGGTGATGATTTGCAGCAACTGACCGCCCTGGCGGAGAAGTGGAACGTCAGCACACTGCTGGTGGGCAATCCACTTCACATGAGTGGCCAGGAGAGCCGGCAGGCAGAATACACCCGCGAGTTTGCGGAACGGCTGCAAGCGGAAACAGGTTTGCCGCTGCTGTTTTGGGACGAACGCTTGACCACCGTCGAAGCGGAGCGAATTCTAAGGCAAAGGGGTGGGACACTCAACCGGCGCAGTGGTGCGATCGATCGGATGGCGGCCATTTTGCTGCTTCATAGCTATCTGGAATACCTGTATGGGCAAATGTATGCCGAAGACTCACCGGCTTGAACGTCATGGATGAGAGACGGCAGGGGAGCAAGAGAACATGGGCTGTTCTAAGCTTGCTGACCCTGATTGGGATTGGCATAGTCGCTGCCGTTCTGGGCATGCGCTTCTTTGGTGCGTACGGGCAGAACGGGACCGCCACTTTCGTTGATATCGAGCGCGGCACTTCTTCCCGCGCCATCGCCCAAAAGCTCCAACAGGCCGGAGTGGTACGGTCTGCTTATACGTTTTGGGCCCTTCACCTGTTACATCCCGGAACGCCCTTACAGGCCGGGGAGTATCAGTTTGTTTCGCCGCAAACGCCGCAGAGCATATTCGAGAAGATCCGGCGCGGCGATGTTTATTACGAGCAGTTGACGGTACCGGAAGGAAGCAATATCTTCGAGATCCGGCAGTTGCTCGAGCCCCTGCGAACAGCGGCAGCGCGCGATTTTCTACAAGCGGCCGCTTCGCCCCGGCTGATAGCAGATCTGGACGGACAAGCGCCCTCGCTGGAAGGCTTTCTGTTTCCGTCGACCTACCGCATCACCCGAAAAACCACGGGCGAGCAATTGTGCCGGATGATGGTAGCGCAATTTCGCAACCAGTGGCAGGCGTTGGCTGCTGCGAGTAAGCAAACGATGACAGTCCACCAAGTGGTGGTGATGGCTTCACTGGTGGAGAAAGAAACGGGCGTCAAGGACGAGCGACCGTTGGTTGCGGCCGTGTTTCGGAATCGTTTGGAGCGAAAGATGCCGTTGCAGTGTGATCCCACTACGGTTTATGCGGCGCTGCTTGAGAACCGGTACCGGGGCACGATCCACCGGTCTGATCTAGCCAGCACCAATCCGTACAACACGTATGCCCATGTTGGTTTGCCGCCGGGCGCGATTACCAATCCGGGCTTAGCTTCGCTGCAAGCAGCGCTGGCTCCGGCGCAAAGTGACTTCCTATACTTTGTGGCACGAGCTGACGGCTCAGGTGGACATCAGTTTTCGTCCACGCTCGAAGCACATGAGCGAGCGGTTGTGGCGTATCGCAAGGAACTGCTCCAGAACGAGCACGGGCGACCGTGAATTGATCTTCGCTTCACTGGGCGCCACGGCTCAGCAACATCACTTTGACGGTGTGAAAGATGATGTAGAAGTCCAAGGCTGCAGCCAAGTTCTTGATGTAATAGAGATCGTATTCCAGTTTGATAAGCGCATCCAGCTCGGTATCGCCGTACTTGTGGTTGATCTGGGCCCAACCTGTGATGCCCGGCTTCACGGCCAGCCGTTGACGATAGTAGGGAATCTGAGTCGACAGGACCTGGACAAACTCCGGCCGTTCAGGACGCGGGCCCACGATTGTCATGTCGCCACGAACGACATTCCAGAGTTGCGGTAATTCGTCCAAGCGCAGTTGTCGCAGGGTGCGACCGATCGGGGTGATGCGGGGGTCATCGCGTTTGGCCCAGACCGCGCCGGTGCGTGCTTCGGCGTCCACATACATGGAGCGGAACTTGAGTACGTTGAAGACCTTGCCGTCTTTGCCGACCCGGCGCTGCCGGTACAGGACCGGGCCTGGTGATGAGAGTTTGACAGCCAAGGCCGTCAGAAGCATGAACGGAGATAACAGCAGCAGACCAAGCGAACCGATGATCAAAGCGTAGAAGTTCTGGAAGGCCAGGGCGTGGGAGCGAGGGCCAAGAGCTGAGGAAAAGATCAATTGAGACGGCTGGATGGTACGGCTGCAGACTCGGCGCAGCGCCATTTCGTAGGTGTCGGCAGCGTCCTCGATGAGGATGCCACCGAAGCGGATGGCCAGCAACTCCTGCATGGGAAGACGGTTTCGGCGTTCAGCCATGCCCACTACGATGCGGGTTGGTTTCAGTTCCTGGCAGACTCGTTGCAGATCGGCGACCGTGCCCAAGCAAGGAACGCGAAAACCGGCGTCGCCGCTTTCGGCCAGATAGCCGATAAGTGTGTAGCCGAATTCAGGTTTGGCCAGCAGTGTTTCGATGACCTCGCTGAGGATGCTGGCATTGCCGATGAGCAGAACCCGCTCGGAACGGAAGGCTGCGATAACGTAGCGCCAGTAGAAGATCCGGTACAGGGGAAGGGCAAACACCACCCCGAAGCTGCCCGCGATCATTAGAGCCCGTTCTAGGAGCAAGTCGGGGCGGATATAGCCGACAAACGCCATCATGA
The DNA here is from genome assembly GCA_031763745.1 of Pionus menstruus. Lineage (NCBI taxonomy): Eukaryota > Metazoa > Chordata > Aves > Psittaciformes > Psittacidae > Pionus > Pionus menstruus. Next base: position 17,005 of record JASVWD011632786.1, read on the forward strand.
GCAGCGCCAAGCCGACTGACAAGCAGATTTGCTGGACGATCAGGATTTGTGAAGTGATGCGAAGCTCGGTGTACAGATCCTGGAAGTAGTTTCCGAGAATGATGAGCCCGGCAACTGCAAGAACCTTCCAATAGTTGTTCTCGACGAAAAGGTAGAACCAAGGGTCGAGGTACGTGGTGAAGATGGAGGCGACTGCGTAGCATGCCAGAACAAGCAACGCCTCCGACATGAGCAGGGCAACGACGCTGGTCGGAATAAAAACCCGGAAGAGGCGGATCACGGGACCTTCCCGGTTAAGCGATTGATTTTGCTCCGCCAGATAGCCTGGAACTGAGCACCACAGCAGCGATACCGAGGCAGACAAATGGCTCCGATTGCTGCCCCTTGATCAAGCCAACCCATTGAAACTACAATAGATAAAAGTTTAACGCATCGT
>JASVWD011649145.1:0-17105 GCA_031763745.1 Pionus menstruus
AGCTAAAGTAAAACCACCAGTACCATTGTTACTAATTGGTATCCTTGTTAGCAAGCTGGGCAGAGATGCCAGAAAAGAGATGTATATGTACAAAGACACAGTAGCAGACTGGAGCCCGTAATTTGCAGTGAATAATTTATTCCATTAATGTAGCCTGCTTTTCTTCTCAGCAAAACAGATTATAATTCCCTTAAATGTATACATTATTCCCAAGTGTTGGATAAAAACTACTTTTTGTTTTCACTGGAGGACTGATTGCAAACATTGTAGCATTGAACTGGGGTGTTAAGTTGCCATTCTGTGGAGAAGAGAACTCGCATAGTACACTTCCTTTCACTTTCATTTTCTTTTCTCCTCCCACTAATTGGATGGACAAGCAAGCCCTTATGGCTCACACCATAACTCACATCATGACTAACTCTGATCCTATGATTTCTAAGCAATTTCTTGCCATTTCTAACCCACTTTTGCCCATTTCTTAATTCTCTTAAGCCATTTTTGCCCATTTCTAACCAATTTTAAGCCATTTTGGCTGTCATTTAAACAGTTTTTCCCTTTTCTAACCTATTTTAAGCCTCTTTTGGCCATTTCTAAACTATCTGTGGCCATTTCTATCCCACTTTTGTGCCTTTGTCACCAGTTTTAAACCAGTTTTGCCTATTTCTAACTCACTTCTCCCATTTTTTGCCTGTTTTAAACCTAGTTTTTTACTGTTTTCAGACCATTTTTGTCCTTATCTAAGAAATTACTTGCCATTTCTGACCCATTTTTGCCCATTTCTAACTTGGTTTAAGACATTTTGGCTTTTTAAAAAAAAAAAAAAAAACAACACACCACATTTTTCCCTTTTCTAACCCATTTGAAGCCTTTTTTGGCTAATCCTAAACTATTGATGGCCATTTCAATCCCACTTTTGCCCATTTCTAGCCCATTTTAAGCCATTTTGGCTGTTTTTTTAAACACACTTTTCCCTCTTTCTCACCTATTTTATGCCTTCTTTGGCTATTTCTAAACTATTTGTGGCCATTTCTATCCCACTTCAGCCCCTTTCTCACCAATTTTAAGCCAGTTTTGGCTATTTCTAACCCTTTTTTCCCATTTCTTCCCTGTTTTAATAATAGTAATAATAATAATAAAAACAAGGTTTATGTCCAAACCATTATTCTCCATTTCTAAGCAATTTCTTGCCATTTCTAGCCCATTTTTGCCCATTCCTAACTTGGTTTAAGCTATTTTGGCTTTTTTTCCTTTTTTTTCTAAACACAGTTTTCCCATTTCTAACCCATTTGAAGCCTTTTTTGGCTCTCTCTAAACTATTGATGGCCATTTCTGTCCCATTTTTTGCCCATTTCTTACCAGTTTGAAGCCAGTTTTGGCTATTTCTAACCCATTCTCCCTATTTCTAACCCATTTGAAGCTTTTCTCGGCTGTTTCTAAACTGCTTTTGTCTATTTCTAACACTTTTCTGCCCAATTCTAACACTTCTTCAGCCTTTTTGCCCACTTCCAATCCATTTTTGTCCATTGCTAGGCAATATCTTACTCTTTTTAAACCTATTTTTTTCCCATTTCTAACTTGATTTATGTCTTTTTACCTTTCTTTTTAAAAAACACATTTTTCCCAGTTCTCGCCTATCTTCAGCCTTTCTTGGCTATTTCTAAACTATTTGTGGCCATTTCTATCCCACTTTTGCCCTTTCTCACCAGCTTTAAGCCAGTTTTGGCTATTTCTAACCCATTTTTCTCATTTCTTACCTGGTTTAAACCTATTTTTTTCCTATTTCTAAAACATTTTTGGCCAATACTAACCTGTGTTATGGCATTTCTGGCCATTTCTATCCCTTTCATGGTCAATTCTTCCCAGTTTTAAGCCTTTCAGGCCATTTCCAAACCATTTTTTCCCATTTCTAAAGCAATTCCTTGCCATTTCTAACCCTTTCTTGCACATTCTAACATTTTTTAAGCCATTTTTTGGCATTTCTATCCCCTTTTCCCCCCTTTTCTAACCCATTTTAAGCCTTTTTTGGCTATTTCTAGACTACTTGTGGCCATTTCAATCCCACTTTTGCCCATTTCTTGACAGTTTTTAGCCAGTTTTGGCTATTTCTAACCCATTTTTCTCAATTCTTGCCTGTTTAAAACTTACTTTTTTACTATTTCTAAACCATTTTTGCCCATTTCTAACCCGAGTTATGGCAGTTTTGGCCTTTCCTATCCCATTTATGCTCAATTCTAACCCCTTTTTAAGCCTCTCTGACCATTTTTGAGCCATTTTTGTGCTTTTCAGACCAATTTCTTGCCATTTCTAACCAATTTTAATCCCTTTTTGGACTTTTCTAACCCATTGTTGCCGATTTCTGACTTATTTTAAGCCTTTTTTTCTATTGGTATAGTATTTACAGCCATTTCTGTCCCATTTTTTCATGTTTCTTAAGGAAAAGAATTATGATGAAAACCCCTGTAATTTCTAACACAGTTTTCTCATTTCTAACCCATTTTAAACTTCCTTTTCCCATTTCTATACTAGTTTTGGACACTTTGAACCCAATTTTGTCCACTCCTGAGCCCCTTTAGTGCATTTTTGGCCATTTTTAACCTTTGACTGCCTAGTTCTAACCCATTTTAGGCCATTTTGGCCATTTTTGAACAACTTTTGACCTTTTCTATCTGTTTTTATTGCCATTTCTGACCCATTTTAAGCCCTTTTTTTCCCCTTTCTAACCCTTTTTTATATTTCCTAACCAGTTTTAAGCCATTTATTGGCCATTTCTACCACTTTATTGCCCTTTTCTAACCCCATTAAGGCATTTTGGTTATTCCTTACTCATTTTTCCATTAGCAATGCTGCTGAAGCCATTTTGGCCATTGCTTAGCCATTTTTGGCCACTTGTAACCAATTTTTGCTTATTCCTAACCCATTTAAATTCAATTTTGATTACTTTCTCACCCTCTTTTACCCATTTTGAAGCCATTTTCTGCCATTATTACTCATTCATAAGCCATTTTTTCCCATTTTCATGCTATTTTTGGCTGTTTCTAAACCATTCCTTTCCATTTCTAAGCAGCAATTCTGTTCTTTAACCCCCTTGTTAGCCATTTCTGACCAATTCTTTCCAATTTTTGACCCTTTTTCACCCAGTTTTGGCCACTTCTAGCTAATTCTTAGCTATTTTTAGCTACTTGTAACCAAGTTTTGCTTAGTTTTAACCTGTTTTAAGCCACTCTTGCCCATTTCTAACTCTTCCTTGCCCTCTTCTTGACAGTTTTGAGCTGGTTTGGGCAATTTTTATTGCTTTTTTTCACCATTTGTAATCTGGATAAAGCTTTTTATTTTGCTTCTCTAACCCATGTCTGCACATTTCTTACCTGCTTTAAGGTATGGGATACCTGAAAAAAAGAAGTGATTATGAAGTCATGCAAAGCAAATACAAATTAATAAAAGGGAACAAGCCTGAAAGAATAGCAAATAAAAGTTCCTTCAGCAACTTCACAGCAGCCCCAAAATTGCAGAGTCTTGGTATTACAGAGCATCCCCCCAACCATGTAAACCCAAGGGTGTTTAAGGCACCTCCTACCCACACAGAGCTCCTGCCTGTGCTTTGCCACCTAAACTCCATCCACACATGGCTCTTCTGATGCCCGCTGTCCTTCATCCCAGAGCACAGATGTTGTCCTGGAGAAAGTATGTTTGGGTTTGTGTTATCAAAGAGCCCTTTTCTCTCCTGGGCCCCTTCTCAGCTACAACCAGCAGCCCAAAACCAAAGCACTGCTCACCCTACCTCTTTTATCCCAGGTGGTGGTTTGCCCCACCCCTGCCCCAGGGCATTGAGGGAGGGGTTGTGGGTGTTGCCTGGGGTATATAAGGCACAGGCTTGGAGGGAGGAGCTCATTCAGTTTTTGGCCTTCAGCAGTGTGAGTTCTCTGGTGTTTGTTTTGTCTTTTGTAGGTTTTGAGTCTTGTGGTGTGTTGTGCTGTTGTGTTTTGATGTTTGCTGCAATGGAATCAGCTGAGTGAAGAGCTTTAGGACATGTCAGGGTTTCTCAGTGTGTGCATCAATAAGGCTTTCTGTAATGTTTCGCTTTGTGGCGTATTATGCTTGTTGGAGGGGTTTAGGTTTCTTAAGGTCATGTATAGGTGTGTTTTGGTATTTCAGTTATTTGACACTAGATGTTTTCTTTACTGAAGCAGAGTTTTGAGGTTGTTTTTTATTTCTTCCCTTCTGTATTGGATTGTTTGTTGTAATGTTTTTTGCTTGGAGATCCAAAAGGAAGCAATGAGAAGCAGGCATCCTGTTGCTAATGTTAGTACCTTAGTTAATGTAGAATTGTGCCTGGTTGTTATTGTTTTTCTTCTCTAGCTGGTTTTCTCTAGCAGGGGATCTCATGCTCAGTTTTCTCAGGACAGCAGTTTGGCCTTATTGTGTTCTCTAAAACTCTGTTTTAGTATTGCTTTTCTGTTGAACACAGTTGTATGTCCTGGAGGAGAACTCCCAGAGTGCAACCATTCATCCCATGCTCGCGCATCCGATGTGTCAGGACAGAAACATGTCGATGGGCAGCACTTTCTTACAGAGACCTTTGGAACAGTGCTGCTAGCGTGGCAGTCTGCCTGCCTTTTGTTATTGGAAACTGTATCTCTGTAGAGCTCTTCCGTTGCGGGCACGGGAGTGTCCAGGAGCACCATGGGCAGAGTGCGAATGTCCAGCTCTGGCTCACGCGCCCGAGGTGCCGGTGCAGACAGCTGGTGCTGGGCATCACCTACACATGGAGGTGTCCGGAACGGTGCCACCAATATGACGAGCAAATCTGTGTACGTGATGGCCAGCGGCAGCTTTCTGTCCTGGCTCCTCGGCTGTGGAGCAGGGGCCAGGCGCTCCCGCTCTGTGCACTGTGTTCCAAGAAGGCCGAGAGAGGGCACCAGAGCCGCAGTGTGCAGATGGAGTTTTAGATGGCGAAGCGAGGTCTTTAGATCAAAGGAAGGTTCAGGTTGTGCCCTTGTAAAGCCCTGCTCTGGGTCTTTTTCAAGCTCTCCTCCTCTCCCCTTAGAGCTGCTCTGGCCAGATTTCAGTGGTCCATGCCTCAGTTTCCCTACCTGTAAACCAGGAAGAACAGCACTTTTCTGCTGCTTCTCTGCCTTTTCCAATTGGCTGTTTTTATTTAACCCCCCTCTATGTTTCTTTGGAAGGCAGCTACCACCAGTAAGTGCTAAATAGTCCTTCTCAGCCTCAGGTTGGAGTCAGCTCCACAGGCATTGGCCATATTGTGCTGCAGGAAACAGAGTGTGCTAGGGCCACCAGTCTTCCACAAGCAGTAAACAAAGGGCCCAAAGGAAAATAAGGGAAACAAAAAAGTGTAAAGCCATTTTTCAGGGTTCCAGCACATTCTCCCAAGTGGTTGCATCTCTTTGGCACTCACGGATGTTTCCAAGAGCTTTGATGCTGCTGGATTGTGTTAGCAAATGGGCTTAGACCACTCTCGTGCTGCTTTTGCTGGGCTAATGTTGTCAATTCCCGTTTGTTTTTCCTCAGCCTTGTTGCTGCGCTTGTCTGCATGCGATCGTCCAGAGCGAGGCCAGGGGAAATCCAGGCAAGACTGCTGGGATGCCTTCCATCTTCTCCCTGCGTACCAGGAACTCCATCATCCGACGGTAAGTAATATCTCTATGCTTTTATACGTCCTACGCAACCTGTAAAACTGCTTTATTTCCAAGTTACCATCATGTATTACCCAGAAGCAACTGAGAAATTTGGGGTTAGCTTTGTCTATAAATCCAGATGAGGGATCTGAAGCAGGTTTTTCTGTGGAAAATACCTATGTTTATATGAGACTCCAATATATCTGGAAAAGATGTTGTTCCTACTGCTCCTGCTGAAGTGTGTTTGGAAGAGATCCCAAGCAAGGGTGGCTCTAAGTAACTAGTATGATTAGTTTGGGCCCGTTTTATTGGCTGGGAAGGCTTCTGAAGAAACATAGCAGCGTATTGGGAACCCAATGGGTGGTGCAAGGGCTTTGTTAATGTTTGTTGGGACTTGAATGCTCGTGATGGAAGGAAAACGAGAAAGCAGTAGTCACGTAGTTGCATGAGCTGAAGGAAGTGAGATAGGTGCTTAGTGACTTTGAACTCTTGAAGTCTGTTATGACGGAGGTGTCAGTGCTCTCTTTGGTTAAAGACAGGTTTGTGCTAGCCTGGGAAAAGCATTTCTAAATACTGGCTGGCAGGACCGTGACTTGAAGCGTGGCCCCTCGCTACCTTCCCTTTCCTAGCAGTTAATCTGTTTGTTGGGGTCAAGCTTTGCACTGGGATTTGCGAGGGATGTCCAGAAACGCCCGCGCTGCCTCGCGGTGGTTTCTCTCTGGACTGGAAATGCATAGGAGAGGCCGCTGCAGGTTGTAAGGGTTGCCTTGGTAAGACACCTTCAGTCCTGGTCAGTTGGAGGCCGAGCTGGGAGGAGGCAAATGGATGGAGTGGTTATTCATGAGCGAGAAAAGGGCTGATAATGTCTCCTGTGAAAGATGTTGCAAACAAGCTGAGGAACGGTGGGGTGGTTTTGCTGCCAGATTGTTGTGTTGCTTGGGGTTGGATGCTGTCCTGTTTGGAGGCTTCCTCTGCTGTACTTGTAGCCGTTTGTGTAATGCTGTTTCCACAGAACACGCAGTAGAATGAAACAGGAAGGATTATGCTCTTTCCTAAACTGTTTAAATAGCATACTTAACATTGGATTTTACTGAGCATGTCAGGATTGGAGACACATTGTGAGGGAGAAAAGGAATGCAATAGGAAGGAACATACCTCTCTGGAGTAGTCAAGCTGTGAGATGAAAACCAGTGCGATTTAGAACAGAGAAATGAATGGATGCGCTGGTGAAGGAAATGAGCCCTTTCTTGTGCTTCCCCCACCCTTCAAAAGGAGAAAAGAACTTCAAAACCCTTAAAATTCCTCCCAGAACTTGAAATTTTAAAGCAATATTCAAATGCCATAGTCAGTTTTGCAGAGATGAGCAGGAATGACCAAGTGGGGGTGATGGAAATGGATGGATGCTGCGGTGTGGAGAGGGAGAATCAGCTGGGGTTGAGGTGTACGTAACCCTGAAATACATTGTTTGAAGGCATGACTGTACTGTCTGGGCTGTGGGAGTTCACAGAGAGTTTCCCTTGAAATGGAAGCAATTTAATCCTTACAAGTACTGATGAAAGAGCAAACCGTAAATGAGACTTTCTGGCCGAGCGACGGGGCTGCGGTCCCGGGGGGAGACGCGCGTGCTCACGTGGCAACTGAGGTCACGAAAGTAAAGAGTGGAAGCTGAGTTTTCACAGTGGGTGGGAGCCCTTATTGCAGTGGAAAGCAGCAAGGTGGGAAGGCAAAAAAGGGATGGAAGAGCTGACTGGTGAGGAGCTGATCTGGGGCAGGGAAGCAGGGTAATTTTGTAGCTGTTCCATCTGTCTGCTTTGTTGCCAGGCAGCGAGCCCCTTTAGGTTAGCGGAGACTTCGGCCGGGCATGGTTTAGAAGTGTATTCAAGATGATCAAGTGTCACCTTGCTAGCTAACATCTGGGATGCTGCCTAATTTAAGCTGAGCTGTTGTTTACTCATTTAGTTTGCTCTGGGGCTTTGCATTTGTAGCACAGTGGTGTTTTGCGTAGGGATTCTCCTTTTCTTGGTAAGAGTCTCTTATTAGGGGTGCTTAAAACCTCAGCACTTGATTTCCTCTCTGTAGTCTTTCAGTGTGGGAAGTGTAGAGCACCATTCAAAGGCAAGGATAGGCAGCTTCTGCTGAGTGACCATTTAGGGAGCTCTGGACCCCTGGTGTTGGTCTTGTCATGTGCTCTGCCGAACGCAGGGGCAGTTCGCAGGTGATGTTTTCAGTGGGAAACAAGGGAGCATTGCCCCATTGGTGGCACCGCTCCAGGCAGGTCAGCGATAGCTTTCTGTCCTGGCACTAAGGGCATGGGAAACAACAGGTGGACGTTTGCGTTCTGTAGCTGTACTCTAGGACACCGGAGAGCGCTGAGCAGAGGGGAAGTACTCAGATGATCTTTTAGGTGGCAGAGCAAGGGTGGATTGCCAGGATGGTGGGGGCACTGTAGTGGAGCTCACAGTGTGGAGGTGATTCCAAGAGCCAGCTTTCTGTCTTGTGGCAGAGTCAGAGCCAGCTCCAGACCTCTCCTCCTCTCCCAGTGCTGCAGCTGATGCTCGAGGGGGCATTTGCTAGCTGACTGCTGCCCTGACTCCCTGACTATCACAGAGCAGAAACAAGCGAGCTGGTGGTTCAGTGTTGAGGGCAGACAAAGAGAAGTCAGGCTCAGGAAATGGCAGCGGGGTCACTTCTGTAAGCTGAGACAGCTCATCTGCTTGGGTAGAGCTCCCATTTCTGAGACTGCTGCTGTTAGGGGGCTATTATCATCCCCATTTTTCACGTGAATCCATTGAGGCCCAGGGAGAAAACAAGCACGGGAAGCCAAAAAATAGCCACATATCCTAGTGCTGAGTCCTGGGCTTTTGCTCTTTTGTCTGGGATGCCTCTTTGAGGTGATGGCTGAAGGTACCTCCTTTCTCCTAGCCCTGTGTCTGAGAGTTAATGGCCTGCAATCTCTGGCACTTAAGGTTTTGTGCCTTCAGTGCAGTCTACGTGCGGTTTGCCCGTAGTGTTTCAGCCGAGTAACGTCCTCCCCTAGGTCCAATGCCGCCTTTTGGCTTTATTTGTGGGCTCCTTCAACCTCATGGGTCGTTTGCTTTTGCAGTGGCTGCAAGTGATTTCCTGCTGTTAATGGCAATTTCCATTACTGTGCCATTTTTGTAGATGTGCAAGGCTGGGTGAGCGCTGGAGGCAGACCGGTGTGCTGGGATAGCCCGGAGGACGCGCTCTCTCTTGTGCTCTAGCACAGGAGGAGCCGTGGGAAGCCTGAAGAAATTTGGCATTAGAGCTCGGAGGAAAGGTCCCTTCTCAGCAGCTTTTCCCCAGCAGAAAAAGGCCGCTTTTGTCAAGAGACCCTGACGCGTGACACATCTGTGCAGTGCTGAGAAAAGGGAGGAAAAGCGTATGGAAGCAGACGCTTGAGAGTTATTCCCCCCCCTTCCCTCTGCCTATTAACCAGCAGAATGGAAATCGCTGGAATATGAGCATATGGGGTGCAAAATAATAAAAAGGTGAATAAAGTGAAATGATTTTCTGTCTGAGCAGCTGGTTTCTTGGCATTGCTTTCATTTGTGGGTGTCAGACCTGGGATGGGGGCGGAATAACGTAGCATCTGGAGTGGTATAATGGCAGTAAACCAGGCAAGGATGGACTGGTTAGAGGGAATTAATTGCAGCACCATAGGCCGGCTGTGGAAATAACACCATGATCAGCCGAGTGCATGAGAGAGTAGTGAGACTGCCTGATGAGCCAGGTCTGTGCAACCCCAAATCAACCCCTTTGCATTAAGCGATCCCCAAATTGCCCCTCACTCACTGTACCCCGTGTGCGAACCCATCACAGGACCCTCTGGCTGGGGTGGTGGCAGGGCAGAAAGCAACCCACGCTTAGAGGTGTCTCCTAGTGTAGCAATGAGCCCTAGACATGGAGTACTCTTAGCAGATGCCAGGGCACGACTTTACGCTTCACGTGAAGCTCGCGCTCGAGGAGCTGGTTTGTGGTTTGTTGGTCACGGCAGTGTGTGCTCTCCAGTGAGGCTTGACAGAGGTGGAGTTTTAGGTGTGCGAGTAAGTGAGCATATCCATATTGGTGGGACTGTTCTGCAGGGTGCCATGTGTAGGACGTGCCCAAATCATGGTTTCTGACCTAACATGTTAGTCTTAGGAGCATGGTCTGCACATTTGCGCTTAGGGCGCTGATGTCTCTGCTACAGGAAAGTGTTGCCCAGTGAGGCTTCACACAGATGGAGTTTTCCATGACTAAGCAAGGGCGGATTGCCGTATTGATGGCAGTGTTCCAGAGGGCACCCTGTGTAGAATGTGCCCAGTTACTTGTTTCTGTCCTAACACATTAGGTTTAGGTACAGGGTTTGGGATCTGGTTTATGGGGCATCTGAGAGCGCTGCCCTGCAGGGTCATACACAGATGAAGTTTTAGGTGGGAAGCAAGGGTGGATTGCCATGTTTGTGACACTGTTGTGGAGGACACCGTGTGGAGCTGATGCACAGCCCCAGCTTTCTGACCTGGCACCTCAGGCTTAGCCGTGAGAGTTTGGATGTTTGCACTTAGGGAGCTGGTTTGTGGGTCAGTGGAGAGTGCTGTCCAGTGAGGCTTTCCACAGATGTAGTTTCAGGCGTGTAAGTAAGTGAGGATATCCATATTGGTGGGAGTATTCCAGAGGGTAATGTTTAGGAAATGTCAGCTCCTGTACCTGTGCTAGCATATTAGGCTTAGGAGGAGATTCAGGACGTTTGAATTTAGGGAGCTAGATTGTTATTCACCAGGGAATGCTTTTCAGTGAGGCTTTGCACAGAGGTAGTTTTAGGTGTGTAGGTAAGGGAGGATATCCATGTTGGTGGTGCCATTTGGAGGGCACTCTATATAGACCCTGACCAGCTAACACATTAGGTTTAGGCACAGTGTCTGGACATTCACACTTACGGAGCTGGTTTATGGAGTGTGAGAGAGCACTGCCCTGTGAGGTCCTACACTGACGGAGTTTTCTGTCAGTAAGGGTGCCATAAAGGGTGGATTGTCAAGCGCAGCACCAGTTTTTTCCTGGCAACTTAGGCTTAGCGTCGGTGTCTGGACACTGGCACACAGGGAGCTGGTCTGTGGGTCAGCGGAGCGTGCGTTCCAGTGAGGTTTACACGGATGTAGTTTTAGGAGTGCAAGTGAGGATATCCATATTGGTGGGAGTATTCCAAAAGGTACCATGCATAGACCATGCCCAGCTCATCTTCCTGTCCTCAGTCATAGGTTTAGGAGGCGAATCAGGATGTTTGTGTTTAGGGAGCTGGTTTGTGGGTCACCGGAGAGTGCTGTCCAGTGAGGCTTTACACAGATGGAGTTGCAGGTGGCCAAGTAAGTGAGGATATACCTGTTGGTGGCACCATTCTGGAGGGCACCCTGTGTAGAACCTGTCCAGCTATTTTCTTTTGTGCTTGCACATTAGTTTTAGGCACGGTGTCTGGACACTCACACTTCTGGAGCTGGTTTATGGAGTGCCTGAGGCTTTCCATAGATGTGGTTTTAGATGTGTAAGTAACTGAGGATATCCATGTTGGTGGGACTGTTCTGGAGAGTGCCATATGCAGGACATAGCCAAATCATAGTTTCTGACCTAACACATTAGGCTTAGGAGGGGAGTCAGGACGTTTGCGCTTTGGGAGCTGGTTTATGGTTCACCGGAGAGTGCTTTCCAGTGAGGTTTTAGACAGACAGAGGTTTAGGTGGCTAAGTAAGTGAGGATATCCATATTGGTGGTGCCATTCTGGAGGTCTGCCTGTGTAGAACCTGACCAGTTATTTGTGTTTGTCTGTACACATTAGGTTTAGGTGCAGAGTCTGAGATTTGCACTCATGGATCTGATTTATGGAGCATCTGAGAGTGCTAGCCTGCAAGGTCATACACACGCATACCTTCCCGATGGAGTTTTAGGTGGGTAAGAAGCAAGGGTGGATTGCCGTGTTGGGGACACTGTTGCAGAGCACACCATGTGTAGCTGATGCCCAACGTCAGCTTTCTGTCCTAACACATTAGGCTTAGGAGCAGGGTGTGGATACTGGCACTTAGGGAGCTGGTTTGTACATCAGCAGAGACTGTTGTCCATTGATGCTTTACACCCATGGAGCTTTAGGCATATAGGTAACTGCGGATATCCATATTGATGGGACTTTTCCGGAGGGGAGCGTGTGTGGGAAATGCCCAGCTATTTCTTTTTGTCTCAGCACATGAGGCTTAGGAGTAGCTTCTGGACATACGCACTTAGGGAGGTGGTTTGTGATTCACCAGAGAGTGAAACAGTTCAGTATCCAGTCCAGTCCAGTGAAAGCTTTCCAGTGAGGCTTTACACAGCTGGGGTTGTAGGTGGCTAATTAAGTGAGGATCTGCCTGTTGATGGCACCATTCTGGACAGCACCCTGTGTAGAACCTGACCAGCTATGTGCTTTTGTCCTTACATGTTAGATTTAGGGATAGGGTCTGGACATGAGCGCTTAGGGAGCTGGTTTATGGTGTGTCTGAGGGCGCTGCCCTGCAAAGTCATACACAGATGGAGATTTACATAGGTAAGTAAGGGTGGATTGCCGTGTCGGTGGCACTGTTGCAGAGGGCACTGTGCGTAGCTGATGGCTGGCACCAGCTTTCTCTCCTGGCACCTTAGGCTTAGCATTCAGGATTTGAAGGTTTGCATTTAGTGAGCTAGTTTGTTGGTCACCGCAGAGTGTGTTCCAGTGAGGCTTACACAGATGGAGTTTTAGATGTGTAAGTAAGTGAGGATATCCGTATTGGTGGGACTGTTCTGGAGGGCACCCTGTGTAGAACCTGACCAGTTATTTGCTTTTGTCCTTACACATTAGGTTTAGGCACAGCATCGGGACATTCACACTTATGAAGCTTCTTTATGGTGCATCTGAGTGTGCTTCCTGCAATGTCATACACAGATGGAGTTTTATGTGACTAAGCAAAGGTGGATTGCCATGCGGGTGGCGCTGTTGCAGAGGGCACCACGTGTAGCCGATCGCCCGCACCAGTTTTCTGTCCTAACACATTAGGCTTAGGAGCAGGGTGTGAATATTGGCCCTCAGAGAGCTGGTTTGTGGGTTAGCGAAGAGTGATGTCCGGTGAGGTTTCACACAGGTGGAGCTTTAGGTGTGTTAGTAAGTGAGAATATCCATATCGGTGAGACTGTTGCGGAGGGGAGCATGTGTAGGAAATGCCCAGCTCTTTGTTTTTGGCCTAACACATTAGGCTGAGGAGTAGCTTCTGGACATACGGATTTAGAGACCTGGCTTGTGTTTCACCAGTGAGTGCTGTCCAGTGAGGCTTTCCATGAATGGAGTTTTAGGTGTGTAAGTGAGTGAGGATATCCATATCGATGGGACTGTTCTGGAGGGTACCATGCGTAAGACATGCCCAACTCCAGGTTTCTGTCCTCACTCATTAGGCTTAGGAGGAGAGTCATGACGTTTGCGTTTAGGGAGCTGGTTTATGGTTCACCGGAGAGTGCTTTCCCGTGAGGCTTTACCCAGATGGAGTTTTAGGTGGCTAAGTGAGTGAGGTTACCCCTGTTGGTGGCACCATTCCGGAGGGCTCCCTGTGTAGAACCTGACCAGCTATTGATTTTTTTTCTTTTTTTGTCCTTGCACATTAGGTTTAGGTTTAGGGTCTGGACATGTGCACTTGGGGATCTGGTTTATGGGGTGTCTGAGAGCGCTGCCCTGCAAACTCTCACACAGATGGAGATTTACGTGGCTAAGCAAGGGTGGGTTGCCTTCTTGGCATGAATGTTGCAGAGGGCACCACTTGTAGCTGATGGCAAGCACCATTTTTCTGTCCTGGCACTTGAGGCTTAGCATTCAGTATTTGAAGGCTTGCATTTAGGGAGCTGGTTTGTGGGTCAGCAGAGAGTTTTGTCCAGTGAGTTTTGACACAGATGGAGTGTTAGGTGTGTAAGTAAGTGAGGATATCCGTGTAGGTGGGACGGTTCTGGTGCGCGCCATTTGTAAGAAATGCCCAGCTACTTGGTTTTGGCCTAACGCATGAGGCATAGGAGTAGCTTCTGGACATACGCCCTTAGGGCGTTGGTTGTGTTTCACCAGAGAATGTTGCCCAGTGAGGCTTTACACGGATGGAGGTTTAGGTGGATAAGTAAGTGAGGATATACCTGTTGGTGGCACCATTCTGGAGGGCACCCTGTGTAGAACCTGTCCAGCTGTTTGCTTTTGTGCTTGCACATTAGTTTTAGGCACGGTGTCTGGACACTCACACTTCTGGAGCTGGTTTTTGGGGTGTCTGAGAGCGCTGCCCTGAGAGTTCGTGCACAGATTGAGTTTTATGTCAATAAGGGTGACATAAAGGGTGGATTGCCATACTCAGCACCAGCTTTTCCGTGGCAACTTAGTCTTAGCATCAGGATCTGGACACTGGCACTTAGGGAGGTGGTTTGTGGGTCAGCAGAGTGTACATTCCAGTGACGTTTACACACACGTAGTTTTAGGTGTGCAAGTAAGTGAGAATGTCCACATTGGTGGTGCTGTTCCAGAGGGCACTGTATGTAGAATGTGCCCAATTATTTTTTTTTCTTTATCCTAAACATGTTAGGTTTGGGTACAGGGTTTGGACATTCACGCTTAGGGAGCTGGTTTATGGAGCATCTGAGAGCGCTGCCCTGCAAGGTCATATACAGATGGAGATTTACATGGCTAACCAAGGGTGGTTTGCAGTTTTGGTGGCACTGTTGCGGAGGGAACCACGTGTAGCTGATGGGCCGCCCAAGATTTCTGTCCTCCCACCTTAGGCTTAGCATCAGGGTTTGGATGTTTGCATTTAGGGGAATGCTTTGAGGGCCAGGGGAGAGTGCTGGGGAGTGACTGGACTTGCTGATGTTAAAGGTCTTTTCCAACCCGGTTGATGCTATGGTTCTGTGATCATACAGTAGTTATTGCAATGTTCTGATCTCAACCTGTGGGTATTACACTTGTATAATTCTGCTCCCCATTCACGTGGCGGAGTTTCAGCGGTTCAATGAGGACACGGATTGAGAACCAAGGTGGTCAAGGGCCTTGCATGAAGGAAGATCAGGTTAACTCATTGTGCTGGGTCCAAGTGTTTTGTTTCTCTCAGGGACAATGGTGACGGTTGGCAGGGTTGATGTGGGCTACGCAGGTCATGTGGGGAGATGGGTTATGGAATGGCGAGTGTGTCAGAGCTTGTCTCGGTGGGATGTGGGGAGTCGGGAGTGGGACTGCGTGGGACTTGGCCGGTGGGAAGGGCAGGGAGCACGGCAGGTTGCACTTTCAGCAGCATCATGTGTCTTTGAACCCTGCAGGTTACCCATGGGCCGAAGGGTGTGCAGATGGAGGGCAAGGGCCGCCTGTCTCAGAGGAGGGCTATGGGAACTGCACCTGTGTGTGGCCACAAACGAGCTGGGCAACAGCAATGCCAGCATCATCCTGTATGGTAGGTGCCCTGGTTTCTTTTTGCAGCAAGGTGTCGTGAGGAGGAAGAAAAAGGAGAAGAGGAGGAGGAAGATGAAGAGGAGGAGGATGAGTGGCCAGCAATGGAAGGGAGTGGGGTTTTTTTTAGCAAAGCCAACTCAGCAAGGTGCCAAACGGAACGAGTTCTGAGCAGTGAGGATCCATCAGAAGATGATGAGGAGACCTGCACTGGCCCATGCAGGAGGGCACTGCATGGCAGTGGTTGGTGGTGGTCCCCTTGGGTGTTTAGGGATGAGCAGCAGACGGTGAAGAGACAGAGGACATCGTTGGAACGCAGGCCCAAGGAGAGGCCCCATGCAGGTAAGGATGCACTCTGGGGACACAGTGTAGGGTATTTGCAGGTTGTCCTATAGGGAAGGATACAGGCAGTAGTTAAGGGGCACAGGCAATGGCAGGTTGGAAAGTGTAGGTGTCAAGTTGGGCATTGCAGGTGTCAGGTTGGGTGGTGTAGGTGGCACTTGAGGTAGAGTAGGTGGCAATTTGTCTATCGTAGGTGTTAGCTTGTATAACAAAGGTGTTAGGTTGGGTAGTGTCATTGTCACTGGGTATTATAGGTGTCAGGTTGGATACTGTCGGTGGCACTTTGGGAGCCATAGGTGTTAGGTCTGGTAGTATAGGTGGCACTTCGGGAACAATAGGTGTTAGGATGCGTAGCCAGGTGGCATTTGAGGTAGCAGAGATGTTAGATTGGTTCTCGTAGGTAGAACTTTGGGTACTATAGGTGTTAGGTGTTAGCTTGGATACCGTAGATGGTACATTGGGTATAGTAGGTGTCAGGCTGAGCAAAGTAGGTGGCACTTGAGTTGGCGTTAGATTGGAAATCATAGGTGTGTAGGTTGAGTACTGTCGGTGGCACTTTGGGTAGTGTGATATTCGGTTGGATACTGTAGGTGGCAGTTTGTGTACTACGGGTGTTAGGCTGGGTAGAGTAGGTGTCAGGGTGAGTAGTGTAGGTGGCACTTGAGATTATTTTAGGTTGGTTATCATAGGTGTTAGGTTGGGTATTCTCAGTGTAACTTTGGGAGGTGTTATGTTGGGTATCATAAGTGGTACTTAGGTAAGCATACATGTTATGTTGGAAACAATAGGTGGCAGTTTGGGAAACATAGGTGTTAGGAGGTCCCATAGGTGTTATGTTGGGTATCATAGGTGGTACTTAGGGAAATATATGTGTTAGATTGGGTATCATAGGTGGCACTTTGGGTAACATAGGTGTTAGGCTGGGTATTATAGGTGGCCATTAGGGGACCATGGGTGTTAGGTTGGGTATCATAGGTGGCACTTTGTATACTATGGGTGCTAGGTGGGGTATCCTAGGAAGGGCATTGCATACCATAGGTGTTAGGCTGGGTATCATAGGTGGCACTTTGCATGCTATAGGTGTTTGGTTGGGTTTCATAAGTGGTACTTTAGGTAGTGTAGGTGTTAGGCTGGGTATTATAGGTGGCTCTGGGTATCATAGGTGTTAGGCTGGGAATCACAAGTGGCACTTAGGGAACAATATGCGTTAGGTTGGGTATCATAGGTGACTCTTTGGGTACCATAGGTGTTAGATTGGGTATCATAGGTCGTACTTTGCATGCTGTAGGTGTTATTTTGGGTATCATAGGAGGCACTTTGAGTATTGTAGGTGCTAGGTGGGTACCATAGGTGTCACTTTGCACACTATAGATGTTAGGTTGGGTATCATAAGTGGCACTTAGGTAACCATACATATTAAGCTGGATATCATAGGTGGCACTTTGGGAAATGTATGTGTTAGGAGGGTATCATAGGTGGCACTTTGGGTAACATAGGTGTTAGGCTGGGTATCACAGGTGGTACTTTGCATGCTATAGGTGTTAGGTTTGGTATCATAGGTGGCACTTTGGGTAACATAGGTGTTAGGCTGGGTATCATAGGTGGTACTTTGCATGCTATAGGTGTTAGGTTTGGTATCATAGGTGGCACTTTGGGTAACATAGGTGTTAGGCTGG
>JASVWD011657418.1:0-16998 GCA_031763745.1 Pionus menstruus
TATTCGAGCGCTTCCGAGACTCGCATGTTGCGCTTTTTGGTACGCGGTCCGAACAGGCACGGGATGACATCTTTCAGGCTGATGTCCATTTCCTCGAGGTTGCCATTCGTCGACACTTCGAAAGTTGGTCCCCGTTCCTTGACATCCACCTCGACCATACGGTCGTCCAGTTTGCCGGCGCGCAACTTTTCCCGAAGCTTGTCACGAGTCCGATCGACACTTTCTGCAGAATCGGGCTGTGGCGGCATGAGGAGATTGAGCAAGCGATCTTCCGCCTGCTGCTCGGCCCGATCGGCTACCTGCTCCAGGCGTTCTTCACGCACCATGTCGATGGCCACATCGACCAGATCGCGGATCATGGATTCGACATCACGCCCTACATAGCCGACCTCAGTAAACTTGCTGGCTTCCACCTTGAGAAATGGAGAATTCGCAAGCTTCGCCAAACGACGTGCAATCTCGGTTTTTCCTACCCCGGTGGGCCCAATCATCAGGATGTTCTTGGGCATAACCTCTTCAGCCATGTCGGGGTCGAGCTTCTGGCGTCTAACCCGGTTACGCAACGCAATTGCAACAGAACGCTTGGCTTCGGCTTGACCGATGACATGTTTATCGAGCTCGGCGACGATCTCGCGTGGCGTCAGTTCGTCCAACAACGGAGATTCATCTGATGATTGCTGTGGCAGGTAGATGACCATCTAGGGCAGTTCCTCATAGGAGACGCTTGCGTTTGTGTAAATACAAACCTCTCCGGCAATCGCCATTGCTTTTTCGACAATTTCACGGGCGCTGAGTTCGGTATTTTCAAGCAGCGCCAGCGCCGCGGATTTAGCGAATGCTCCTCCTGAACCGATGGCAGCAAGAGGACTATCTGGCTCAATCACATCGCCGGTACCGCTCACGATGTACATATCTTTGGTGTCTGCAACCAAGAGTAATGCTTCCAGATGGCGCAGCATCCGATCGGTGCGCCACTCTTTTGCCAATTCGACAACGCTTCGCGGCAGGTTGCCACCATACTGCTCTAATTTGGCTTCGAAGCGAGCGAAAAGGGCGAAGGCGTCAGCAGTGGATCCTGCAAAGCCAGAGATGATCTTGCCGTTGTACAGGCGCCGCAGTTTCCTGGCACTGCCCTTTAATACTTCACTCCCCATCGTCACCTGACCGTCACCGGCCAACACCACTTTCCCGTTTCGTCGTACGCATAGGATTGTCGTCGAACGGATTCGTTTTGTCATTCCAGATTGAGTGGTGCAGAAGGATAAGGGGCGATACCGGTCCTCTACTTCTTGCAACTTCATTTCAGCACAGGGTCAGGCGTGGGAAATTCGCAACTGAGTGCCTTGGCCGAAGTGGATGTGCACTTGTTGTGTAGGCACAGTGACAAACCGCTTGTCACGAGTGGCAATGAAGCGGCGCCAGCAGACCCAGTGTGGCAGTTTGGACACAGACAAACCACACTAAACGATTCATAATGCTTGATTTACAACCTTCAGAGTAGGTATAAGTGGTATTGCGAATGCGCTACGAAGCAACTGTCGAGAGTGCAGTTGAGGTATCCGGAGTTGGGCTTCACCATGGTGCGCCGGTTCGAATGCGAATCGCTCCAGCACCTCCAGGAACGGGAATCGTATTCATCCGCACTGATCTCGAGGACACGCCGATTCCAGCGCGTTGGGACTACGTAGCACGTGTCAGCTACGCCACCAGCTTGATGCATCCACAAGGCATCTTTATCTCGACGACCGAACACCTGCTGAGTAGTTTGTACAGCATGGGGATTGATAATGCGTACATCGAACTTGACAACGTTGAGATTCCCATCCTAGATGGCAGTGGGTTACCGTTTGTTCGTTTGATTGAACAAGCCGGCGTTCGGATCTCGCGCAGACCGCGCCGGTATCTACGGGTTCTTCGGCCTGTCACGGTTCAACACGAGAACAAAAGCGTTTCGATTGTGCCATCGGATCGCTTTGAGCTTGAGTGTTACAACTTCTTCGATCATCCGCTGGTAGGTGAGCAGTGTCTCGCCTTGGAGGTGACGCCCGAAGTTTATGCAACGGATCTTGCTCCCGCTCGAACCTTCGGCTTCGAGTACGAGCTGGATCTGATGCGCGATCAAGGCTTGATTCGTGGGGCAACACTCGACAATGCGGTGTGTTTCACGCGGAACGGCGTGCTGAACGGTGAAGGCCTGCGCTTTCCGGACGAATGTTGCCGCCACAAGGCTCTGGATCTGATAGGTGATCTGGCGTTGGTGGGTCGCCCGCTGCTGGGACGAGTTGTCGCGCACAAAGCAGGTCACGCCATGCATGTCGCTTTAGTCAAGAAGATCATGGCTGACCCGACGTTGCACGAGGTCAGCACCCTTTCAGCACCTGCAATGTGCGCCGTAGGCTGACCTTGACGCATCTGTTCGGGCAGGCGTCCCTTGAAGCAAGTTCCAAACTTACTCACTTGTTTGCGCATACTGCTTGCGCCGGTGTTGGCCTTTCTTGTTCTCCAGCGACGGTTCGCCTTTGCTTGTGCCATCGTCGTTTTGGCCGGCATTACGGACTGGGCGGATGGCTTTTTAGCCCGCAGGCTCGGAATACATGGCAGAACCGGGATGGTGCTTGATCCTGCAGCCGACAAGATCATGCTTGGCATGTTGTTTGTGTCTGTGACGATTGCGGGGTTGGTTCCCATCTGGTTGTTCAGCCTGGTTCTGGGCCGTGACGTGATCATTGTTGTAGGAGCGTTGTTGCTTCGATATTTAAGGCAGGTGCATACCTTCAGGCCCATTACAAGTGGGAAAGTCAGCACTTTTTTTCAAATTGTTTACCTGTTGCTGGTGCTTGCAGGAGCAGCTTTACCGTCTTTGATTTTGGAGATTCTGACCCGGACAGCGTTGTTTCTGGCAGCGATCTTTACAGCAGTAAGCGGATTTGCTTACGTTCGAATTGGAATCCGTCTGACACGCCGATTGCCAGCGTGATAGCATCCTTCACGTGAGAGATCCCGATATCGTCGAAGCCGAGTTGGCGAATATTGCAGGAATCCAGGACGATGTCACGAAAGCCGAGCGAATCGTCGCCTGGGCTGCAATGCACCCGAGCGAAGTGGGCTTTGCAATCAGGATGTTTAGCGGCAGACAAGATTCCCTTCATCACTGGACACAGCAGCAAACGTCAACCGACACGGCTGCTGGCGATCATGGCCCGGGGAACGCATTTACCGGCTCCGATGTTGATTGAGGTGCACAGTATTTGACGGCTGGATGGAGGCAGGTTAGCCTGAAGTCATGGTGCCGGCTTCTGAATCCTATACGCCGTCGCGAATCTTCGTTCGATTCGGACTGGCAGCTTCTGCCGGCTTCATCATCTGCATCCTATGCGCGTTTG
This sequence comes from Pionus menstruus, assembly GCA_031763745.1. Classification (NCBI taxonomy): domain Eukaryota; kingdom Metazoa; phylum Chordata; class Aves; order Psittaciformes; family Psittacidae; genus Pionus; species Pionus menstruus. The sequence goes on from JASVWD011657418.1 coordinate 3,384, forward strand.
GTTCGCGCTTTGCACTTTTACCGGCGTTCTTGTGCGCAATCACAATCTGTGTTTGCTTTTGGCTGGTGAGACGTCCGGTAGTTCGGGTGTCACCAGCGCAGCTCACGATCGGAGAGCGGGCGATTGCCTGGCGTGAGATTCGCGAGATCAATGGCGTCCTAAACTCTCCTTTGATCGTCCGCCTGAGACTGACCAACAACCGACGCCGAGTCTTGGTTTGTCCTGCAACTCCGGAGCGTTTGACGCGGCTGTCGTATCTGTTACGTAAGCACTCGTATCTTGCCACTTTCGATGGCATCTCCTACCGGGATTATTGGACCTGGTTCAGTGTTCTCGGATCGAAACAAGATGAGAGTGTGTCTGATCATCCGGTTCGGATGGTCAGCCAGCAGGACGAGGTTGAAATAGAGCGCTTGTTTCGCAAGCTTAAGAGCATGCGTAGCGAGGATGCCCACAGCTCAGACGACTCACCAACTCGACGAGAAGATTGAAGTCGGCCCAAAACGCCGGCGAGCTTCCGAGCACGTTGCATCGCTCCCATTTACGCTCCATTGTTCTTCTGCTGCTTGCTGTTGGCGTGGCTTCGTGTGTCGTTTTCAGAGTGAACCTTCTGCGTGCTGCCGGGTATTCGCTTATCCAGAATGACGGAGCGCACCAAGCACAAGCGGCTGTTGTCATGGGTGGCGACGAGAACGGCGGACGTATCCTAAAAGCAGCGCAGTTGCAGAGAAACGGGCTTGTTCCACTTGTGTTGGTAAGCGGTCCACCTTATCTGGACTTACACGAAAGCGATTTCACGATTCCCTTCGCTCAAAGGCATGGATTTGCGGACGGTCATTTTCAAGCGATTCCCAATGGGGCGGATTCCACTCGTTCGGAATCGAAGATTCTCGGCACTTATCTGCAGGAACATGGAATCACAAGAATATTGCTAATTACGAGCAACTATCATACGCGGCGCGCGAAGAAATTGATGCATCTGTCCAATCCAGGCTTCTCAATCGATGTGGTGCCAGCGGCCGATCCAGACTTTGATCCTGACTCCTGGTGGCAAACTCGAAGTGGGCAGAAGACATTTTTCAATGAAGTGATAAAGACAGTTGCGATGGAGCTGGGTCATTAGATGTTGAAATCGCTGGCAACTCTCCTTCCCTACATGCGGCGGTACCGTCGCGGTTTGGTGCTGGGGATCGGGGCATTGTTGATCAAAGATGTTCTTGCAGCCGTGCAGCCCATCATCATCAAAGACGGCGTTGACTCCCTGACTCGCGGCTTCCAGCTGCGAAGCGTTATGGAACTGGCAGGGCTGCTGATTGGGTTATCGGCGATCAAAGGCTTATTTCAATACTGGATGCGCGTGATCATCATCGGCATCTCACGCGACATAGAGTTCGATCTTCGCAATGACTTGTTTGCGTCGCTTGTTCGGTTGTCCATGGATTTCTACTCGCGCTTTCGAACGGGCGACATCATGGCGCGCAGCACGAACGATTTGAACGCAGTGCGGATGATGCTTGGGCCAGGAGTCATGTACTGCACTGAGACCCTGGTGATGTTAGTCCTTTCGGTTGCAGTGATGCTACATACGGACTGGCGATTGACTCTCATAGCGTTGTCGCCGGCACCGTTCGTTTCCGTGGCAGTCGTCTTTTTCGGAAAGCGGATCCACCTGCGATTTGAGCGGATTCAATCGATGTTTTCCGACATCAGCAGCCGTGTGCAGGAGAACTTGTCTGGCGTACGAGTCGTGCGAGCTTACGCCCAGGAGAATGCAGAAATCAGCCAGTTTGAACGTCTCAATCGAGACTATATTCGCGAGAACATCGGCTTGGCCCGCATTCAAGGTTTATTCAATCCTTTGCTGCAGGCACTCATAGGAACAACGTTCCTGCTGGTGCTGCTGGCAGGCGGGCATCAACTCCTGCAAGGACGAATCTCGCTTGGAAGCTTCGTCATGTTCAACACGTTCATGGGAATCCTGATCTGGCCCATGATTGCGTTCGGCTGGGTCATTAATCTCATGCAGCGCGGCACCGCTTCGCTCGACCGCATCAACGAGTTGTTGCATCAAATTCCCGGTATACGGAGGCCAGATGATGCAGCGCAGGTTCAAGCACTGCCTTCACCTCCGGTAAGCATAGTTTTGCGTGACGTAAACGTCAGCTTCGGCTCCGCGAATGCCTTGAAGGGTCTGAACCTTTCCATTGATCCTGGAGAAACCATTGCAATTGTCGGACACACTGGAAGTGGTAAAACAACGCTGGTCAATCTCATCCCGCGTTTGCTGGACCCAAGCACCGGAATGGTCGCCATCAACGGGCAGGACGTAAAAGAGCTAGATCCAAATGAGCTTCGAACCTTGATCGGCTTTGTGCCACAGGAAACGTTTCTTTTCAGCGCTACGCTTGCTGAAAATATCGCCTGGGGAAACCCACAGGCAACGCAAGAACAGATCGCAGAGGCAGCCGACATTGCGGGACTCAGCCCCGACCTACAGACATTTCCTCATGGTTTGCAGACTATCATCGGCGAACGGGGCCTTACTCTTTCAGGCGGCCAGAAGCAAAGAACTGCTATCGCGCGTGCGGTGCTACGCAATCCAAGTGCCCTGATACTCGACGATGCTTTGTCCAGCGTCGACACAGTCACTGAGGAGGCGATCCTGAACAAGCTTGCCGCCGTGATGCGGGACCGCACCACGATTCTGATTTCGCATCGTATCTCGACCGTGAGGAACGCAGACAGAATCGTCGTGTTAGCTCACGGTCACATTATCGAGAGCGGCACACATGCGCAGCTTCAGGCGTCCAATGGCGCCTATGCCGCTTTGTATCAAAAGCAGTTGCTCGAAGAAGAGCTGCAAGCAATTTGATACAAGTTCTAAGGTAGTTATGAACAGGCGATCGGTTCTCAAAGCAAGTATTCCCGCAACGCTGGCCGCTTCTGCAGTTTCCTTCCGCGCATTGCACGGACAAGAGTTTCGCGATGGTGGCTCAGATCTAAAACTGGGCATCGCGTCCTACTCATTTCGAAAATTTACTCGGGCGCAGGCGATCCAGATGGCTCAGCAGCTCGGGACTCGATATTTGAACGTCAAAGATTTTCATTTGGCGCTCAGCAGCAGTGATGATGAGATTCGGACTGCACGACAGGAGTTCGCCACGGCTGGTATCACGATTGTTGGCTGCGGTAATGTCGCGTTCGACAAGGATGACGAGCACGACATGCGCTCAAAATTCGAATATGCGAAGAAGCTAGGGGCACCGCTGATTGTATGTGCCCCGACCGTCGTAACCCTCCCTAAACTGGAAGCTTTTGTCAAAGAATATGGGATCGCGATTGCTGTTCATAATCATGGGCCGGAAGACAAGCATTTCCCTACCCCGCAGAGTGTGCTGCAAGTAGTCAAGAACATGGACAGCCGCTGTGGCTTATGCATTGATATCGGGCATACCGCACGAACAGGAGTAGATGTAGTGCAGTCCATTGCCCAAGCGGGCCCGCGTCTGCTAGACATGCACTCAAAAGATCTGGCTGATATGCGGGCCAAGGAGAGCCAAGTTGCAGTAGGCCAAGGCAAGATGCCGATGCCGGCCATTTTCCGCCAGCTTATCTCGATGAATTACAAAGGATGCGTGAACCTGGAGTATGAGATCAAGGAGAACGATCCTATGCCCGGAATGCAGGAAAGCTTCTCCTACATGCGTGGTGTACTGGCAGGTATCGGAGCAGTAAAGACCTAAGAAGTCGAATTAAGCAGTGGCGCGTATGTTTCCGGACGGGACGACCGCTTCGGTGTCAGGAATCTCAATCACCGTTCGTGTTCCTTCCCCTGGATTGCTGTGGACGTGCATTCGATAATCGGATCCAAACAGAACTCGCAATCTCTCGTTGACGTTCGATACACCAATTCCCTGCTCGAAAATTTGTCCAAGTTTATTCGCGGGAATCCCAACTCCATCGTCTTCAATGGCGAGGACCAGACGACTCTGGTCCATCCAGGTGCGCAGCCAAACCGTTCCCCCCTCCACCTTGCTTCCCAGTCCGTGCTTAATCGAGTTCTCAATAATCGGCTGAATAATCATGCTGGGCACCAGCCGATGCAAGGTCTCATTTCCAATTTCTTTTTGGAAGCGCAGCTTATCTCCGAAGCGGACCATTTCAATCGCCAGGTAATCGTCGATGAACGAGATCTCTTCACGCAGGACCGTGAAGTTTTCTGTTTTCCGCAAAAGGCGTCGTAGGATGCTTGCCAGTCGATAGATCATGTTGCGAGCACGATTCGGATCGATACGGATGAGTGTGGCAACGGAGTTCAGCGTATTGAAGAGAAAATGTGGATTAATTTGATTGGTCAACGCGATAAGCCGTGCTTCGGTCAGCCGAACCTTCTGTAGCTCGAGTTGACGCTCCACACGGAAGCTGCTCCAGATGCGCACGGGAAGAGAAACTGCGAAGAGGCTGAAAGCAGCGCACGCGATGAAAGTGCCCCAACCAATTAGCGGACTATCTAAAAGAAAGAATGTGTTGTGGACCGGAAAGATGCGATGAATCCCCCAGCGGAATGCTTCTGCCAAGACAATGAGGAAATTACAAGCCACATTGTAGGCACCAAGCTCAACCACTCTGCGCTGTATCGCCGTGCGGTCGCGTTTGAGTACCTGGCGAAGCAGCCGATAAACGTTGAGGTCGACGAACGGGGAAAAGGACCAGACATCCTCCTTGTGCGGTGCCAGATCGTGCATGAGTGCACCAATCAAACCGGCGGCAGCAAACAGCGGCATAGACATGAACTTGCCGGTACACATATCCGGCACCGAGCAGCAAAGACCGGTCAGCAAGCCGGTGACGTATCCGCCCAGCATGCCTGCGATGATGCTGCCCTCCATAGCAAGATCGACCGCTTGATATTGCGGGCTGAGCAGACGAATGATGGCTGTTCCTGAGAATATGACCGCGAAGATTGCAGCAAGCTGCAGGCGATCTGCCAACGTACGTTCGTCGCGCAGCAAGATACGTTGCATGCGAGCAAAACGCATTAAAATGCTGGCAATGGAGGCCGAAACTGCGACCTTGATGAGGAGCCCTGCAAGTTGCTGTTGCTGAACCATAGGAACGGCTTTGCCGCATTGCACCGCTGAATCGGTTTGCCGCTGCTTTGGCTTCTATGATAATCGTCGAAGCCCCTAGCGCATCATTCAGGGCCACATCTTCATCAAACTAGTTGCTTGCGAGTTTCTACATTGTCTAATCTTCAGCTGAACAAGGTTGCAGAGGCTGCCTTCCCCAGTCGGTTTGGCAACTTCCGCATCTTCGGGTTCGAGGGTGTCCGCGAGGATGACCGTGAGGAAGCGATGGCCTTGCGTTTGGGTGACCTGACAGGCAAGCCTCCTTTGGTGCGCATTCATTCGCAGTGCTTAACAGGCGACGTGTTGCATAGTTTGCGATGCGACTGCCGTTCGCAGCTGGAACTCGCCATCGATCAGATTGTCAAGGAAGGACGCGGACTGCTGATTTACGAGCACCAGGAAGGACGCGGCATCGGTCTGCTGAACAAGCTGCGTGCTTACGAGTTGCAAGATCAGGGTCTTGACACGGTTGAGGCGAATGAGCAGTTGGGCTTTGAAGCCGACCTGCGTGATTATGCGCTACCGGCGGCCATCGTCAGCTTCTTCGGCATCCAGGAAGTCCGACTATTATCCAATAATCCAGACAAGGTCGCCGCTCTAGAGAATGCAGGAGTTCGAGTGGTGGAACGAGCACCGATCATCGTGCCCCCACTTGAAACCACCGTGGAATACATGCGGACTAAGCGCGACAAGATGGGTCACCTGTTCTAACCCTTGGTTTTTTAATGCTTGCTATTGGCGAGATCAGCCTTCGCGCGGGCTAGGTTAGCTTTGGCGGCTAGGTGACCGGGGTTGAGCTTCAACGCGCGCTCATAGGCCTCGACAGCCGCCGGCAAATTTCCGGTAATTGCAAGCAGCGTTCCTAGATTTGCTTCAACGTCGGCGTCGGCCCCGTCCAGACGATCAGCCTGCTGGAAACATGCAAGGGCGTCCACAAAACGCTGTTGTTTGTAATAAATCGTGCCGAGACCGGACTGTGCGGCGGCATCGTCGGGTTTGCGTTGCAGAAAAGCAGAATAGGCAGAAGCCGCTGCATTAAGATCCCCATTAGCTGCTTCCGCCCGAGCCAGATTATAGCGAGCATTCAGATACTCAGGATCAAGCTGCAAAGCCTTGCCGAACTCGGCCAAAGCGTCTTCCACTCGGCCGTCGGCAAACAATGCGCTGCCTAGACTATTGTGGGCCGTGACACTCGTGGGATCCGCCCGTAGCGCATTGTCATAGGCCAAGATCGCATCGTGAGAGTCGCCGCGCATCTGTGACAAGGAGCCAAGATTGTATTGGGCCAGAAAATCGCCGGGGTACTTCTGCAATCTTCGTCGCATCACCGACTCTTGAATGCTAATTCGGTCGTCCTCTAGGCGCATGGACGAATCGGTTGCTTCCTCCGGAACCGGTAGCAACTGCAGCCAGACATGCCCCATTTCGTCTTCGCTTCGATTCCCTGTGCGAACGCGAACGGGAGGATGATGCGGGTTGCGTAAATTTGCAGCAGAGTTGTCGTACTGGACACGCATGTGGACGGTCGTGCCTTTGGGAAGCAAGACCGGACGCTGATACTCGTAAACCGCCTGCCAGTTGATGTCCCAATCCGGAATGCGGATTAACGGCTCCCGCTTTCCATCCGGTAATGTTGCCCAAGCTTCAATCAATTTGCCTACGTAGTGTGCGTGCGGATAGATCGCCAACAGTTTGCTGGTGACAGGTAATGTGAGCTGATCGGATATGGTGAAGGCAGTTTGGCCTGCAGGTATGTCGATCGCGCCATCGTTTTCAAGTTGAACCAAAATCGGGAACTGTGTAGGTGTGTGCTGCGAAAAGTGAAGACCGATCAGTGCCCGAACGTCTTCTTTCTTGCCGGTTGGCTGCAGGTGCAGGTTCACCACCAGGTCAGTGTCTGGGTCAAGGCGCCAGCTCATTGACTCGGGCCCCAGATGTTGCGCTGTTCCAGGCTTCCAGAAGAGAAAGTGCGAATCAGGATCGAAGCGATTCGCGGATGCTTCCGTGGTGACGTCCATACCCGAAAACCCAGGCTGCCCGTCTTGCCCATCTCGCGCCCGCAACGTTCCATTGTGATCAAGCACCACATTTGCGTGGTGCACCACCCGGGTATTATCCATTCGCAGTTCCAGGCCCTGTACGTAGCGACTTTCCTTGAGTCTGGTCGGAATCACGAAGTTGCGGAAGACGTCGCTGCCGTTTGCCGGGATGGTGAACGATTGCGGCATAGAAAGGATCAGATCAGGTGTTCCCATTTGCCATTCGCTTGGATACTGCGGCACTGGCGGGCTCGTTTGCTTGTTGCCTTCGGGAGCGTCCGTTTGCACCCAGCGACCGATCAGATCGATGTCCTTGCTGCTGAGGCGGCGATCGTCTGCAAAGTGCCCAAACCCTTCTTGCGGTGGCCAAGGGGGCATATACCGCTTGCGGGTGACAGCAACGATCTGTGAGCGGTGACGGCGAACCTCATCGTAAGTAAGTAACGAGAACGGACCCATCCCGCCCGGATGGTGACAAGGGGCACAATGGCTGTAGATGATGGGCGCAATGTCTTGCGCAAAGGTCGGCGTCCCAACAGCAGTGGCCAGTCCGGTTCGAGCCTGGGAAGAGCTTGTCGAAAGCAGGCCCAACAAGCAACAACAGACCAGTCTTCGAACGCTTGCCATCTCGTGCATTAGCCTTATTTTCTCTCGTATACTGAAGGGTTTGAAGGTCTTTGTTTCTTTTCTTACGGGCCTAGTACCGATTTGCCTGCTTGCAGCGCAAACGCAGGAGCAGTTGGCGGCTCGGGCCGAAACCTTGATCCGGACAAACGACGTTCCAGCCGCTCTTGCGCTATTACAAACAGCGGACCAGGCCGAAGGGTCTTCATCTTCGGAAGATCATGTCGGGTTCCTTTTCACTTCTCTGGGCAATGCGGAGGAGGGGCGAAGACACTTTGAGAAAGCGATCGCGCTCGACGCAAAGAATGCACAGGCGAATTATCACCTCGGCATGTTGTGCTGGATGCAAAAAGATTCTGAGCACGCGCTGCCGCTTCTGAAATCGGCCGTGTCATCGGAACCAAAAGTATTTGATTACACGTACAGCTTGGGTTCGGCCTTCTTCCGCTTGGGCCAGAACGAACAAGCCATCCCGCTTCTGAGGAATGCGATTGCGATCGATGCTTCGAAGAGTGTTGCCTGGAGCGATCTCGGGCATGCGTACCAAAATCTACATGATCTTGCAGCAGCCACAGCGGCTTACGCGGAAGGAGTCAAAGCCAACTCCTCCGATGATGTGTTGCGGAATGACTATGCCTACGCTTTAATTGAAACTCGGCAGGCAGACAAGGGAATCGAAGAAGCGGTAAAGGTGCTGCAGCATGATCCCAACGACATGACAGCGTTAATGAATGTCGGCTATGCAAATCTCAAAAAAGGAGATTTCGCGGGTGCCGAAAAGGCTTACCGCCAAGTGCAGGTGTTGCAACCACAGTCGGCAGCAGCCTGTTATGACTTGTCGATTGCCTTGAAAATGCAAGATCAGTTAGACGCAGCCGAGATCGCGTTGATTCAGGCGATCCGGTTGGATCCTTCACTTCCTGAGCCACATTACTCACTGGGCATTCTGAAATGGCAACAGGGTAATTTCGAGGACTTAGCAGAAGAAATGCAAGAAGCCATCAAGGCCCGTCCCGATTATGCTCAGGCTCATTACATGTTGGGCGTGGCTTTGAAGCAGCAAAACAGACTCGATGCCGCACTGACGCAATTACGCGAAGCAATTCGGCTGGATCCTTCGAGCCCTGGCCCTTTTAATACCATGGCGCAAATTCTGCGTGCACAGGGCGACAAGGCCGGGAGCGCGGAGGCGTTTGCGAACGGTGCTCGCCTAGAACGCGACCGTGCTGCTCAACAGGCCAGCACTCTGGAACAAGGCATGCTGCGTAACAATCCCGATGTGCAGCCGCTCGCGAGTGGTAGCCATTGATTTTCAGTGGCTGACCATGCGAACGCGACGTGGGTTCGTCAAGTCACTATGCGCTACCGTGCCTGTGTTTTCACTTCGGCAACTGCTGGCGCAAACACCGCTTGGTGTCCAGTTCACGAACGTCGCCCACCAGGCTGGTCTCACACACAAAACGATTTTCGGTGCGGAGCAACGCAACAAGTATCTGTTGGAAACGACTGGTTGTGGAGTTGCTTTCATCGACTACGACAACGATGGTTGGCTCGATATCTTCTTTGTCAATGGAACGCGCTTTGATGCTGTATACGCAAAGGGCGAGGAGCCGATTAGCCGTTTGTACAAGAACAACCGCGATGGCACGTTTACGGACGTGACGCTGAAGGCAGGAGTGGCTCGTACCGGTTGGGGCCAAGGTGTGTGTGTCGGCGACTACAACAACGACGGTTTTGAAGATCTCTTCGTGACGTATTGGGGCGACTGTGCTCTTTACAAAAACAACGGAGATGGCACATTCACCGACGTTGCGGCGAAAGCCGGAGTCACAACACGAACGACCACGGGGCTGCAACGTTGGAATACAGGTTGCGCGTTTCTGGATTACGACCGCGATGGGCACCTGGATTTATATGTCGCAAACTACATCGATTTCGATCGGAAAACCGCGCCCTTGCCGGAGAGCGGGCCTTGTTTGTACGAGGGGTTAGTGGTCGCTTGCGGCCCACCCGGATTGAAGGGTGGCAAGGACATTCTATTTCACAACAAAGGTGACGGCACCTTCACTGATGTTTCGGAAAAGGCTGGCATCGGCAAGAAGCAAGGCACATATGGCCTGGGCGTGCTGGTTGGCGATTTCGACAATGATGGTTGGCCAGATATTTACGTGGCCGATGACTCTATGCCTTCGGCCCTGTTTAGAAATAATCGGGATGGTACGTTCACTGACATCGGCTTGGAATCTGGAGTTTCTTTCGGGGCAGATGGCAAGTCGCAGGCCGGCATGGGAGTAGCAGCGGCAGATGCCTTCGGAGACGGCAAGCTCGCGATTTTCAAGACAAATTTTGCGGGTGACACATCGAGTCTTTACCGGAACAACGGCAATGATGTTTTCGAGGACGTCACGTATCAGGCGGGGCTAGGCCGCAATACCCGTTTTCTTGGTTGGGGGGCAGCCTTCATCGACTTCGACAACGATGGCTGGCCTGACATCTTATGTTGCAACGGCCATGTGTATCCCGAAGTGCGCGAGAAGGCCAGTGAGTCAGGTTATCGCGAACGCAAAGTGTTGTACCGCAACTTGGGCAATGGGAAGTTCCTTGATGTCTCGGAGCAGGCGGGTCCGGGCATTCTGGAGACAGTCGCTGGCCGAGGCTGTGCGATTGGCGACTTCAACAATGATGGAGTATTAGATGTCGTCGTCAATTGCGTCAACGACGTACCGCAGCTGCTGCGGTGTGACGCGGCCAAGAAACACAATTGGGTCAAGATCAAAACGATCGGCGTAAAAAGTAACCGTTCTGGTGTCGGCACACGAATTGTATGCCGGCCCGATATCGGACATCCTCAGATGGACGAGGTGCGAAGTGGCGGAAGCTATATCTCCCAAAATGATCTTCGTGTGCACTTTGGATTGGCGGAAGCCACCAAGGTCGGACTAGAAATTCACTGGCTGAGCGGGCAGATCGATAAGTACGAGAATATAAATGTAAACAGGGTCGTTACTGTCACCGAGGGTGCAGGTTTAAAGTAAAAGGCCGGACTGCTCCGAGAGCGTCCGGCCTTTATACCAGTTATAGGTGAGTTTAGAAGAAGAATGTCATCGAGTATTGAAGCCGACGCATGTTGTAGTTTCCGCCTTGAGCCGTTCCAGTAATCTGTCCAACATTACTCGATTGAAGGTCTGCTTGTGGCAAACCAAGATTTGTGTGATTAAAGGAGTTAGTAGCATCAGCGCGGAGCTGCAGACGAGTGCTTTCTGTGATGGTAAACTGCTTCATCAACGATGCATCCTGGTTGATAAAGAACGGCCCATACAGCGAATCGACCGGATAATCGCCGAAGCTATTTGTGGCTGGCAGAGTGTAAGGGCCATCAGTTAGGCCTACAATCCATTGATTACGACTCTGATCTGCAGAATAGGGGCTGGCATCCGAACTGCCTCGCGAGGGACGGTCATTGGGCCCAACATATGGCTTACTGCTGCCATTACCGTAGGTGTCAATAGTAGGTCGAAATGGAAGGCCGCTGTAGAACGTGGTGATACCGCTTAGATTCCAGCCACCTGCCACAGCGTCAATCCAGCGATTCGACTGAGCGCCGAACTTGCGACCATGTCCAAAGGGAATCTCATAATTCTGGGAAAGAATGAGCTGGTGATGAGGCATGTTGGGATTGTTCCAGTAACCCGCGGATCGATCATATAGGAAGGTATATGCCTCATTACCGCCATACCCATCACTCTTGACAGTCTGGTATGTGTAGTTTCCCTGTAATGTGTAGCCCGAGAGGTTCTTTACCGTAAAGATGGCCTGCAGTGAGTTGTATTGATTATTTGCGCAGTTGCAGAAGTCTAAGATCGAATTAGTCCAGCCGTAGTTATAACGCGGACCGTAGAGTCCGTTGAAGGGATGAGTGACGGTCTGGTCTGCAATACCAGGAACGAAAAATTGAGTGTTGATATCAAAATTTTCGTCCGTGCCAAGGATTGCATGGCGTCCTGAATTGCCTACATATCCAGCAGAAACCGAGATCTTCTGACCAATTTGTTGCTGGATCGTAAAGTTATAGGCATATACCACCGGCATAGTCAGTTGGCCAGGCCGGGTAAAGGCGCTATATGCTTTGCCATCCCACGGGAAAGTTCCGTTGGCGTTAGGAGTGATAATCGAGCGGTCAACGCTGGGCGGTCCTTGTGCCAGGTTGAAGATGCTGCAGAAAGTATTTCCGCACACGCTCTGCTGAGTAGCATTTTGCGCCACCAGCACTGGTGGGTTCTGGGTTACGTTATGACCAAAATTATTCCCGAATGTTCCTAGACTATAACTCCAACCGTACCCAGCACGGACCACCGTGTTTTTGAGAGGCCGATAAGCAAGCGCAGCTCGAGGAGCAAAATTGTGATAGTTCATGCTTTGGTAGCCGTGATCGCTTACCAAGCCTTGTCCGAAAACTTCCATGTTTCCGGTGTTCACGTTTAGCTCGGCGCCATTCCCAACTTCGTTGACTGTTTCTGGGAAGACAAGCTCCCAACGTAGGCCGTAGGTAAAGGTCAAATTCGGCCTGATTCGCCACTCGTCTTGTCCATAGAAGAAGGCTCTTCGCTGACGTTCTTGCGCATTTGTGCTGGTGCTCACATAACGTTTAAATGTAGCGACATCACCAAGCAGAAACGATGCGAATCCAAGTCCATTGATCGGGTTAGCACCAAGGGAATCGATTTCACCGGTCGTTGACCCGTTGAAGTAGAATTCACCTGCACGGTGATTGTCCGATGGGACTCGTAGGTTAAGTGCATAACGAAGATCTGCACCAAATTTGAGCGTGTGAGCACCGGCAGTCTTGTTCACATTGTCGACGAACTGATACTGCTGTTCACGCTGAGTAAGCGGGCAATTACAATGCGTGTTGTTGCCAAGACCGTAACCTAAGCTGGTTTCAGGTGCTCCCTGGTTCGTGAAATCAAAGAACGGCAAACCAGAAGTAAATGTTGTGTCTAAATTGGTATTAGGGATGCCGGCCTGAGCTGCGGGCTGAGTTCCATAGCCGATCGGCACATCGTTAACGTAATAACGCATGTAGCCAAATCGGAATTCGTTGATAAGGGTCGGATTCGCTGTGTGAGTCCAGCCTGCAGCAATGCTCTGGTTGAGCGAGGTCGAACTGCCTGCATAGTTGGTGTTTGAAAAAGCTTGGCCGCCAGCCTCCGCCCCGAACACTCCAGGCGCAGAAAGGTCAAACTGAGCATAACTGTAGCGACCAAAGACAGCATCTTTTTGACTTGGATAGTAGTCCCAACGAGTATTCCAGAGATTACCGTTGTTTGTCAGGTTTCCGCTGTTGGTGAAATTGTTGTAAGGTGCAGTTCCACTCTCTGAAGCGTTTGCGGTGGGAAAATATTGGAGTAATGCTTGTGCCTGTGGTGAAATACGATTTGCAGGAATTATGTTGCCCGCAAATTGTTGCCGTCCTAATCCTGTCGTCTGATCGCCAGTCGCAGGATCGAAGATCGGCACATTCCAATCACTAAAGTTACCTTGCCTTCCTAGAGCGGTAGGAACGGTAGCAAGCAGAGAGCCACCAACACTTGCCCGCTGGAGTTGTGCATCTCCGAAGAAGAACAATTTGTCTTTAATGACTCGACCGCCGATTGCACCACCGAACTGATTCTGACGAGTAGTTGGAACCAACTTGCCAGATTCTGTGAAAGGGTTGGCTGCAAAGTCTTGAAAACCTGGCGTATTCAGAAACAAATAGTCGAACGCGTCTCCGTGGAACTGGTTCGTTCCCGACGTAGTCGAGTAACTTGACACCCCGCCGCT
>JASVWD011665641.1:0-16962 GCA_031763745.1 Pionus menstruus
TCTATGCATGCGTTAGCTTTTCGTGGTTGCTTTCTCTGAAATCTTCAGCACGCGTACTTTTCCATGTATTCAATTCCCGCGTTTCCAAACAATTGGCATGCGAGAGGGGCCGTCCCGAGTCCCCGGGTTTTGGCGACCATTCCCAGCGAAGGGGACATGGGTTGCATATCTTTCTCTAGGCGGAAAGGACCCGTATACATCTTTTCAAAGCCCAATGCGAGGATGCAGTCGGCTTCTCCGGCGGCGATCTTGTCTCGCGCTAGCTCAATGGCTGTAGACCCACTCGCGCAGTTATTGCTGACATTGTAGATCGGAATGCAGGTCATGCCGAATTGGTAACATACGCGCTGTCCACCGCAGGACAGGCCATAGATGTAGCTACACACTGCCTGTTCAACCTCATCATAGTTGATGTGGGCATCTAGCATTGCTTTGATGCCGGCTTCGTACCCCATTTCGGGGTATTCGTTCGTTACGGCCGGTCTGGTGAATTTGGTCATTCCGACCCCAAGAACGTAAGCTGGTGCTTTTCCCATGGCTGATGGTCTTTGCTAGGATAGAGCTTGATAATCTCTTCCCCCTCTATGTTTTCCGCAAGAAAAGGTGGGTTGTTGAAGATAGTGACTAATATCAAACCGCGAGAATCTGGCGTTGGATGCAAGGTTTCTGAGAAGTTCCAGGTATGGATAGCCAAGCGATGTCGCACAACAGGACTTTTTAAGAAGCCTTGTAAGGTATTTCGCTAATAGGTTTATGCGTCAATCATCCGGTCCATCCCATATTCCCTCAAACTGCTGGTCGGCAAGCTTAGAGAAGCCGCGGCCCCTTATCATCCGCGATCCGCGGTTGGGACGTCATCCGTCCATGAGCGTTCCGAGCCCACTCGGGTTCAGTAAGTCAGGATATGATCTTTGGCACAAATAAACCTTGGAAACCATGAGCATTGGAGCGTTCCATAGCCACTTATTTCCTATTCTCCGAAGCATCCCCATAAACAGCTTCTCATGGCTGAGCTCCGTTTTGACGGCCGGGTAGTGGTTGTGACTGGTGCCGGTGGAGGTTTAGGGAAAGAGTATGCTCTCTTTTTCGGTTCAAAAGGGGCTCAGGTAGTTGTTAATGACTTGGGAGGGTCTGTCAAAGGGGAGGATGGGCTTTCGCCTCAGGTATGCTCAGCTCGGCCTCTGTTAGACTTCGAATAAATGACACGCCGTGTAACCACTCTAGGCTGCTGACAAGGTGGTTAACGAAATTGTGCGAGCTGGTGGGAAGGCGATTGCCAACTATGACAGCGTAGAGAATGGGTCTCGCATTATTAATACTGCAATCCAGGGTTTCGGACGCGTGGACGTCCTCATCAACAATGCGGGTGTGATTCGTGACGCTAGTTTCAGGAAAATGAAAGACAAGGACTGGGATATAATCATGCGCGTCCACTTGCACGGAGCCTACAAGGTCAGAAACCCGACTGATGTCTTCCCACACTGTTCTCGCACAGCTAACTGGATACTTGATATAGTGTTCCAAAGCGGCGTGGCCATATTTCCAGCGTCAGAATTTCGGTCACATTATCAACACTACATCCGGTGCCGGTTTGTTTGGGAACTTTGGGCAAGCGAATTACTCAGGTAGAACCTCTAATCCCGCCGAGCAGAGCTTTCACAGTATCACGAGAATTGACCAACCCTAGCCGCCAAGTTATCGCTCGTCGGCTTTACTCAGGCGCTGGCCAAAGAAGGGTTCAAAGACAACATTTTCGTAAATGCTATCGGTCCAACAGGTGCGTGTGTTTATCTCTTCGGTGTTACTCACTCCTGTGCCGATGTAAAATGTCACTGACTGATGTCTTCATTAGCTGCCAGTCGGATGAGCGAGACGGTCATGTCGGCCGAAACACTCAAGGCTATCAGCCCGGAGTTCGTCGTCCCCATTGTTGCTGTGCTTGTCCACTCGTCGAACCGGACCGAAACCGGTGGCATCTTTGAAGCTGGAGGTGGCTATGTGAGAAAGCTACGATGGGAACGATCGCAAGGCGTTTACTTTGGAGCTGACTCCACTATGGATCCAACCCGCGTGCTACAATCTTGGAACGATATCAACGACTTCTCTGGTTCTACTGTGGAGCATCCTACCCAGGCAAGTTATACCTATAAATCCTGGTCTACGCCCCCCATCGCTGGACCAGATACTGCGGGCATAAATGTCAGCTTCCGAGGCAAAGTCGCCGTAATTAATGGTGCAGCAACAAGGTTAGGATTCACGTATCTCGCTTTGTCGGGGCTCTCTTTGTTAAAAAATATTAATCGAAAATCTAGATCTGGTCGCGCCTACGCTATGGTTTTAGCTAAGCTAGGGGCTTCCATTATCGTGCTTGACCGGGAGAAGAGCGTCCATGATACAGCTAACCTCATTCGAGACTTTGGTTGTCAAAGCATTACCTGTCAAGACGTTGACTCTGTCAGCTCCGCCATTACCAAATTCGGCAAGGTAAATATAGTGATCAACACCACAGATATTCCGACAGGTCAATCTTTCGACAAGATCGGGGACGCAGAGTGGCACCAAGTTATACAGTCATCCCTGGACTCCGCTTACAAGATCGTCAAAGTTGCATGGCCGTTTCTACAGCAACAGAACGGTGGCAAGATCGTCAATGTAACCAGCCCAATCGGTATATATGGCCGTCCTGGCCAGTCTAGTTATGCTTCAGCTGTAAGTTTTGCATTCTCTGTACTTTTCTCCTTGTTTTAAATCAACAAAGGTATTTTACCATTCTGACAAATTGCCTTTGGGATAAGATGCTTGGTGTGTTGGGATTCTCGCGGACCCTAGCGATTGAGGGTAAGAAGAAGAACATCCATGTCAACACGATTGCAACTTGCTCAGATGACGCGATTGCGTACTCTGGTGCTGTAATGGCCGCCCTCTGCAGTGACGATCTGTCTGAGCCAACGTCTGGGGGGCTCTATGAGATTGGTCCTGGCTGGGTAGCTCGCACCAGGTGGCAAGCCAGTGGTGGATGGGCCTTTGGTATAAGCCAGCCTCTTTTACCAGAAAGAGTTCGAGAAAAGCTGGCGAAGATCGTTGACTTCAACGATGGAAGGGCAGATAATCCGTCAACACTGCAAGAGAGTATCGATCGTATAATGTCAAGCGCCAAGGCAAGCGTTGACGGGGCTGGAACGGCCAAGCTGTAGTTTATACGGTATATATGGTGTTGCTGATTATTCTGTCGATGGAAAATTCAGTATCATTGAAAATAAGCTAAAACTAGCGCTTCAGGCCCTCAACAGATCTACTATTTCCTGTGCTGAAGATTGATTGGGTTTTACATCGCTAAAAACAATGGGGCATTGTATTTATTGGTGCTGGATAACCATCCATGAAGTTGACCAAGATAAAGGGGGCTTTAATCACTCTATGATTGCTATTCCCAGTTGCAGACGCTAGGTCTTTTACCCACAACAATGAGGAAATACTATTCTGTGTATATGATTATTCGCAATCACCGCAGTATGCAGACATCTACCGAAGATCAAGGGTGATTCATTGCCCTTTATGTCTCCGGCTGGTTGGAGGATAGCGTGAACGATTCATCACGCGCACCTTTTGTATGTATTTTCGTTTGCTTGCCGCGCAGACATGCCGTAGCACAGTTTCTGCTCATCTCTGGTCGACGACCAGTCATTTGTGCCCAGCAATTCTGTCTGGATGACCTGCCTCAAAGCAGCAAACTTTCTACATAAGGTTGCTCGCACCCTCCCATGTCGACCCGTTACCGATGCTCTTCAACAACCGTTTCAGCGTATTCAAATTGCTGAAAGCTTGTGTCCCAGGGTGATACTTCATGTTTAAAAGCTCTAGCTGGAGTATCTCTCCCTTCCTTTCAAGTTAGTCGAAGCTCCGTGGAGTGACACATAACTATGTGTTGGTTTACTACCAAGTAACTCCCAACTGAAGATACTTCTAGACTAAACAGGAGGAGGCTTCTGGGGAAAACGAAAATATTTACATACTGGTCCAGGTTTTCTTGAATCGCAGCCAAAGACTTCTCCCCACTATCATCCAACGAGATACGGCTGTGACCAATTTTTCAAGTTGACTAGATCGTGCGTTTTTAGAGATCGGGGACATTACATGGTGTGAAGTAAATATAATTATACGACGAGAGGTTTCTGGACTCACCTGTTAGGCATGCCTTCAGAGTCTCCTCAAATCGATATCGCCGAAGGCGACCGACAGCAGGAACTTGGTTTCCTTCACAAGGGCGATGAGTAGTCTATGTTTATTAGATTGCTTGCATCAATGTAACACGAGCCTAGAGATGACTTACCTGGTCACCTGGTGCAGTCAGATTCACATACATTCCCCCGAATCGCAGACAATTAAATCCATAATCTTCACATCCAGCCAGCTAGCCTTATATTGAATATAACTTGCAACACCCGCCTCTTGGGTATTTATATCGGCTGTGTCTCCACGCTCATGAAGTAGTTCGATCCATCTCTGAGCGGGCGCAGACACGAGGATGTTCCTGCTGCCCCAAGCACCGTGCACACAGACCATTGCTCGTCAAAGTAGTCCTCTGGCCAGAATGAGAGCAGGGATTTTGATCCAGTAATCAATGTTGCCGACCCAGACAGCTTACCAGGTTGAAGGCAATGGCTTGATCAGAGCCGCAGTATTGGATTTATCCTAAGCATGCTGGTAACTTATCAACGACAACTGCTTACAAATACACGCTTGGCGCGGCCGTTGCCATTCGAACAAGGGCATATATGGTGGGGGAGCCAGTGGATGTGATGGTCAAGCATCACCAGCTGAACTACTTCAAGAAAAGACCCTGGAAGTGCATCAATGACGTGGCCGTAGGACTTGTAGCCCAATGTGGCTGACTGTGTTTCTCCAGATAGAGGTAGAGGCCTATTACTGGTCTGCCTATGGAACCTATCAATAGACTTTTAGTGACGACCGTACATATTTGAGGGCACGGGTCACGGGAGAAATGTCATACCCTCATAGTATTCATGGAAGTCGTTGCCGCATGTTCCACACTTCACTCCTTCAATGACCGCCTCTTGGCCTCTGACCCTAGGAGTCTCCATAGAGTCAATTGGCACATCCTGTACAGCATAGTATTCAGCCGCCCTCATGGCCTAATAGAAGTTTGATATATGTCCTTAAAAACAAAAGAAGGGTGGGAGAAAAGAAAAGAAACAAACTTCCTCGATGCCGCCCTTGGAAAGGAAGAATGGGTGTGATCTCGGCAAAACTTATCTCAGGTAGGATGGGTACATACTTTGTGACTGACTCGACGGGCTCGGACCGAACATTCGCAGCGAAAGGAAACTAGGGGAAACCTTC
This sequence comes from Pionus menstruus, assembly GCA_031763745.1. Lineage (NCBI taxonomy): Eukaryota > Metazoa > Chordata > Aves > Psittaciformes > Psittacidae > Pionus > Pionus menstruus. The sequence continues at coordinate 5,362 of JASVWD011665641.1, forward strand.
AGAAGGGAGCCCAATAAGATGCTATCAATCGAGCTAGGATCTTCGGTTTACTCCCGGGAAGTAGCTTTGCCTGGTTTCTGCCTTAGTTAGCAACTGAGGAGTAACTAACTATGTTATAAGCTTTTACTAATATACGACTCTGTATTTAAGGCTCGTTCAGTGATCTACCAGACACCTCTTGCCAGGATGCACTTACATTGATCATCACCAATTTATACTACTGGCTCGAACCGTACCAGTTGGTCGACTTTGTTTCCCGATATAAGCACCCTTTCACTGCCCGATTTCTAGCATGAATAGGGAGTTACGCTGTGAAGTACGTTTAGATATCTTCCGATTCGCATTGAACAAGCCAAGATGTGGGTTGAAACTGCGGGGCATTCCGAGGCTTTCTCAGAGGATTTTTCGGGAAGGGCAGGCCAATCTGCAATGCTTCCTGAGAGCTAGAATAAATTCCAAAGAAGGATAGACGATACAGTCATGTACCTATTATTGTACTTGAAGTATGGCAAATTAAGGATTTCTAGCCGCTGGAAGCTGTGGGACAACTTGATCTTTCAAGGGTTGGTAGTAGCTATCAACTCGCGGAGTATTTGTTAATTAGGTGCATAGTGCAGCGAGACCAAAATTCACGGAGAAATTCCAACACAACGTCCGCTCCTAGTACTCGAGCTTGCTCATTAGAACTTTGCTGTCGCAGCTCAGTCCTATCCAGCTCTCCTAGACAAGCCACCAATTCTCTTCATATACCCACGAAGAAGCACCATGTGACTTTCCAAAAGATGAAATTTCAACGGCTTTGTAAATTTGTGGACAGTAACCTCTCTCATGGCAAAGAGGAAGGGCTCACACCCAAGAGCATGTTGGTGGCATGGGCGACGCACTACAACATCGACCTAGGCATGTTCTTTAATGCCTGCCTGACTCCCAGATCGGCCAATATCTCTTCGGAACCACCGGGAACCGCATCAAACTTATAGGTTCGGTTGAAGTTTTCGATAACACGCCCCATTCCTGTCTGTGTAATTCCCCTCCCTCCGAAAATTTGCACCGATTCATCTGCAATTTCGTGGGCGGAGCGAGTCGCAAACATTTTGAGCAGAGCAAGAGGGCCTGCAAGACGTGTACTCTGCTGTGCTGCGTTCATGTTATTCATCTGGTGAGTAAGATTCTCGAGCCAGGCCTGGTTGGCCTCACAGTGAGCGATCATTTTCGCTAGCCTGGAAACGAGGTGGCAAGTGAGCATTAGCAAGAAACAGAAACAAAATCAGAATTAAGATTTCAGTTGTCTTAACGTACTTTTGCCGAATAACTGGCTGATTGATGAGGGGTGTAGCAAACACACTCCGTTGATTGCTCCATTTCATGCACTCCTCTGTTACCAGTCGGCTGGCCCGAATGATCGAAGCAGCGACGCCCCATCGCTCATGATTGAAATTGCTGAGGATTATGGGGAACCCTTTGCCATCTTCTCCAAGCCTATTGTCAACAGGCACTTTGACGTCGGTAAAGGTTACCAGAGCAGTCCCCGGCATCAATGAAGCATATGATGTCTTGACTGGTTTTGTTTCCACTCCCTCCCCTCTCTCAATAAAAAGAGCAGCGAAACCTTTGGCTGTTTTTACTGCAGTGACGAAGTAATCACACCATGTCCCATTTGTGATCCACTTTTTTGTTCCGGACACAAGGTAATATTTCCCATCCTCGCTTAACGTAGCTGTCGTCCGCAGACCGGCAACGTCCGAGCCGGCAAAAGGTTCGGTCACAGCGAGACAGATCTTTTTCTGTCCCGACAAGCATCTACACAAATTGATAGTTAGATGTGGAAGGCAGACCGGTATATCATGAACTTACTCATCAATAATCTTGCCTTTCCATTGCTCGTCCCTGGCAAATTTCATTACCACCGGCAGGCTGATTGTCATGCCAATCAAGTTCCCGTCTTGAAACTCTCTGATCCCACCTCTTCCGAGCTCCTGAGTAACAATCAGATCATGGAAACAATCAAACTCGGCCGGCTTTATAGCGCCACCGAGAATCTCGACGTTTTCCAAGTGTTTCCTGCGTATTAATCAGTGCCGTCCACATCAAGACTAATCAGCCAGCTGTTGAACCTACCCAGGGCCGAGTCTCATATGCAATATACCGCTTTCACTCATTCTTCGAACTAAATCATCGCTGATGGGCGTCCCTGACTTTGCAGCTTCTTGCGCTTGCGGGAATAGATGTGTCTCTGTGAATTGCCTCATCACCTTTTGCAGCCGTCGATGGCTGTCGCCGAAGTATGGGCTACTGTACTCGGGAGTAAGCCATGTTGGCTCACCGTAGGGAACACCACTCAAATCTCCGGGTTTTGGAACGAGTATCTGCGGCTGTTCACCAGCAACGGTGCCAATGTGGAGACCCTTGTACTTGCCAAGCACTTCCTGCCGGTGCAAACTGTAGAATTCAACCGTGCAGTCTTTGCCACCAACCTCTCTTAGTACATGTAGGCCACCAGGGTGAACATCAGTGAAGTCTGTCAAATCGTAAATATTGGTATCAATGATGCACCATAATGAGTTCCCTGTGTTGTGTTGCGCAACTTCCTCCCGGGTGAATGTTTGGACCATTCTCAAGAACAGTTAGAACCGAAAGAAGGCACGGCAGTCTATACCATAACATTCCAAGACTTTGTATTTCTTTTTCTTTCTTATTCCTCTATTTTTTTGGGGGGTTCGATCCGTAGGAACCTAGTAGGGATGGAGAGGTTCGTTGGCCACAGAGGAGCCTGGGGTCAATAAATATACGTTTTATTTGCTTCCTAATTTCTAAATACCTCGGCACCAGCTCGTTTGAAAAACAGGAGGTGTGCTTGAAATACTGTTACGAACCTGTGACCTCGACCAGTATGACGTTGCAGTATTCGGCTTTGAAGGGCCCGCGGCCCGGATGCAAGCAATCCGCCATCCGCGGTCCGTATGGTACACAGCATTAGTATGTCGATAACCATGGTGTAACAAACATTCATTTTGATCTCGTCTACAGAGCAGGGTGCTACATTCACCGGTTTCTTCTCTCTCCCCCTAAGCCCCCTTTCCAAAAGGCACAAATCAACGAGCCTCCCGGTGTAGGCCTATGCTTTGGATATTTCATACCATCCACAATCCACAATGTCAATTCAGTCTGAATGGTCGATACCTATACCTGAGGTGGACATTCTGTCGTACATTTTTGGTGTGTTTTCCAAGTTCCTGTGGAGCTTTTTTTCCTAATGCATTCGTGCGGTGCTGTCTAGACGAAACTCTTCCAAAGCATAATGTCCCTTTATTTGAAAATGCGGAAGATTCCAGTGAAAGTATCACTAAAGAGCAAATGAAAGGCTTGGTTAAACAAGCAGGGCACGGTCTCAGCCATCTCCATGAATTACGCGAAGATGACGTTGTGCTCATCTGTGCACAGAACTCGGTATTTAAAATATTTAATTTCAGCCCCAGATAACATGACCTGGAACTAAACTAACACTAGATCATGTATCCTGTGATATATTTGGGGACACTCTGTGCCGGAGGAATCTTCTGCGGAGCGAACCCGAGTGCGCGGCCTTCAGGTAATAGACTCCTATCCGAGTTGATCACGTCGGTACTAAAATAATAGCCAGAGTTTCTCGTACAATTAAACATGGTGAATCCTAAAGTTATATTCGCGGATGTTACAACTCTTTCCATGATCGAAAAAGCCCTTGACGCCTACTTGGGACCACAAACTACGGTCTACCTCATGGAAGATGAAGTCAAGTACGGCTCGCATACTCGATACAAGCACCTGGGCCACCTGATGAGGCATGGTCCCATGGAGTGGAAGAGGGTTAACAGACGAGAAATCCTGTCGAAAAAGTTCGTCCGTCCCCGCTCTTTTGATCACTTCGTCTCTGTTCAGCGTAGTGTTGATACACCATTGAACACCTATGAATCTTTCGTCTAACCCTTTTGCCATTAAAGAATAGCCCTTCTCGCGTTCAGCAGCGGCACCACGGGCCCCCCCAAAGCATGCGCCATATCGCACTACAATTTAGTTGCAAACTCGGAGCAGAAATTTCATATCGAAGGCTTGCGTTTGACTGCGGAAGAGAAATACAACTACCCATTGGAGCACCGATATTGTGCCTATCTGCCAATGTACCATGCAAGTAAGCGATTGAGAGCTAGGACCATTGCGGGTCTCCATGAATATAGGCTGACCGTTTTAATAGCCGGGTTGGTGTGGCATGTACACAATAACAGCCGTTCAGGCGCACCTACGTATGTGCTAAGTGGATATTCGATGCCACGATTGATTCGGGCTATCCAACACCACTGCATCACCGACGTCATTATGGTTCCTCCCGTCGCCTTATCCATCTCCAAGAGTGGTTTGGACTTGACCAGGGCCTTCGTAAGCGTGAAGGTCGTAACTGTTGGTGCGGCATCCCTTGGAGTGGAGGCTGCTGCCAGCCTACGCAATGTGTTTAATCGGAGCAATGTCTTAGTCCAACAAGCATGGGGCATGACCGAAGCAACAGCAGCGGCAACACTATTCCACGTTGACCAGACCGACGGAAATTCGGTGGGACATCTGCTTGCGAATATGGAAGCGAAGGTTGTGGACAAATATGGCAACCTGGTCGGCCCGGGAAAAAAAGGAGAAGCAATTATTCGCGGTCCCAACGTCTTCTTGCAGTATTGGAGAGATCAGGCTGCGACCGATGAGAGCAAAACATCTGATGGCTGGCTTCGAACTGGTGACCTCGTCACAGTAAGCAAGAAGGGCGTTTTCTCGGTGATCGGGCGAAGCAAAGTAAGGCTTTCCCACCTCAAATAAAAGTTGGGCATACTTTTCCCGAAACTGAAACTTTGACAGGATTTGATCAAGGTCAAAGGGTATCAGGTATCACCAAGTGAGCTTGAGAACGTTCTTCTGAGTTCAGGCTTTGTCCGAGACTGTGCCGTGGTCGGTGTTAAAAGGTGAATCAGCCTGTTAAAAAAAAAAAAAAAAAAAAAAAGAAAATTTGCATGAAAGACTGAGCACCAACAAGAGAGATTTAGCTAACGTTTTTCAATTAATCAATCTTAGGAACGGCCTCGAATTTCCCCAGGCGCATGTTGTTCTCAATAACCGCTCTGCAACAGAGGATGAGATTCTGAACTTTATGGATTCGCGATTGTCTCCGTACAAGAGGTTAACGGGAGGCATTGTCTTCGTGGATAGTATCCCAAGATCTCCATCGGGAAAGATTTTGCGCCGGCTGATCAAGGATCCATATGCTAATCAGAGCAGACTGTGATACATACTATTATGTGGGGGCTATTATCCCTGGTCGAATTTCGGGGCTGGATTGTGAACTGGCCAGGACTCATATTTAATAAACCGGCTCTAGAAGCAAGTTATTTTACACCATAACCCCCCTTAGACCAAATCTAGGCAGTTGGTAGCTTCCCATTATAAACACGAGCATCCCTGTGTCATGTCACTATTGTCTTCAAAGTCCAGTTCGTTCTGCTCAAAATGATGGGTGGATCAGCCCATGGATAGTTGCTCGGGGCATTGGTTGCTCCCCAGTGGGTGTCCAGGTGTTTTGGGGGCCCTAGGGGCAGTGCGGCAGAGCGCTTGGCCAAACAAGCCGATAGCCGGCAGAGACAAAACACATTATTTTCGACCACTGCTCCCATGAGAGAATATTCAGACATCCATAAAGGGCTGACCCCGTCGCAGAACTTATATCGGGTTGACAGCTCTACGGCATGCTGAAACAATTACAAATGTCATGGCTGGTTAGAGAATAATTCTAGACTCCATCGTTTCAATGAGAATGACAAGCGTAAGTGCGGCACCCAAGAAATGATTGCTCAAGTGCTAAGAATCTCGGATGTTGTGAGATCTATTTCGGGAACTACTGGGAAAGACTGGTAACGCATTAAACGGGATATGGCCCATATTAGGTGGATAAGAGAAAGGAAATGAGTAGAGGTAAGCCAGATGGAGCCACTTGAGACAGTATAATTTTCGATGTACTGGACTTCGCAGAGGCATCACATATGTATCAGAACCGCGCACTACCGTGACTGCAGAGAACAGAGACAAAGACAGCCAGGGAAATAGGCCCTACGGGCCTTGACAAGCCTTTTAAGCTCATTTCTAGTGAATGGTACATTGTAAATAGTCATAAAAGTATAGTTATAGTTGTAATAACCTAATATCGCTTAACTCCGAAACCTTTACCCGGTCGATGGGGTCCCGGGAGACCGGATTTCACCGCACCTGTGCTTCGCGCTGACATTCGAATGCAACTCCTCGCTCGTCAGATCGGATGTCTGGACCGAGGTACCGAGGGGTTGTCGGGTTTAAAGCGGTAATTTTCGTATTGATATGTTTTGAGTGCGTGTCTGAGTCTCAGCAGAATTACTTGGTCAAGCCCGAAGACTCGAGGTAGCCTAATGGTCTTCATTACCAGATATTGAAATTACCAAATACATATGTTTGGCAGCAAGCTGATGTTGATACTCTGTGACTGGTATAAGATATTCGGATCTGCTCCCGCTGTGATCAGATTGGGCCCTGATGTCTGTGCTATTCTTACACAACCCATAATATTTCTTCCGTCATGGGTCTCTCTATCGATTTGATGTTCAATCTTCTGAAGGCCACCATCGCAAGTGAGTACTCCGAGATGGCTGACATTTGAACTCTTTCCGCGATAATTAACATACAAAATTATCACTTGTCCAGATCCCTTGGTCTCGCTTGGCTACCTAGGTCGCAAAGCCTATTTGGTCAACGGTCTGCCTCCTAAGGACAAGTTCACGACATCTTCATACGTGATTCTGGCGCTTTATTTTACTCGCTGGTTTAGTAACCGCTGGAGAAATGGACTAATCCCTCAACGTCGGCTAAACAACACGACTTGGAAACACGAGATTGTCCTTGTGACAGGCGGTGCTCAAGGTAAGGGGTGGTCGTGGTTGCCGCAAACAATGACTTACACTAAACACTATTAAATAGGAATTGGAAAATCGACCTGTCGTAAGCTGGCAGAAAAAGGGCCCAAAGTCGTTGCTCTGGATATTGTACGCTTTGACAGCGATCACCGTAAGATTTTGGCTATGAAGGGCAAGCCCGAGGAGCGAAAATGCACTAACAGCTCTTCGGATTCATTATGATAGCCAACATCTCCACCTTCCAATGTGATATTTCAAAATTTGAGGACCTTGCCAAGATTCAGCAACAGGTCCTTAAGCAGCTAGGAGGGGTGACCATGGTTGTCAACGTTGCCGGCATCAACAACAAGTCCCTCATCCTTGATCTGGACCAGACCAAGGTCGACCGCATGATCGACATCAACCTGAAGAGCCGTGAGTCCATATCCAATGTTAGCTTTCACAGTGACTCGAACTGAGGTCTTCATATTACAGATTTCTACACCGCATTGCTGTTCTTGCCGGCCATGATCAAACGAAAGCGTGGTCATTTCCTCAGTGTATCATCCGCTATGGGTTATGTTGGTATTTGTCACCAAAGTGACTATGTTGCTACCAAGCATGCTCTTGTTGGTATGCAAGAGAGCGTACGTATTTCTCCTAAGCTACGTGCTCCATGAAGACAAACCCACAGCAGCTTTTGCTGACAAAGAGCTATTTAAGCTCTACTATGAAATGAGAAAGATGTACAAGACACCCAGAGTCCGCACGTCGATTGCTATGATCGGTCATACCAAGACTAGTAAGCTGTCAATTATTTTCTCTCCTACCACTCTTGGAGTCTTCGCTAACCTAAGGACCCAAAGTGTTATTTGAAGACTTCAACATGGGGCCGATTGGCCGTTTTCTCGCACCTCTTCTCGAGCCGAGCTACGTAGCGGATCAGATCGTTGACGCCTTGGAGGCACAAGAAAGCCGGATTATTCTAACCCCATTGGCTACCCACCTTTGCCCGAGTTTGAAGGCGTTACCCTCATTTATCCGAGATGCATTTCAATACGTGGCGGGCGGGGATGGTTCCTACCGGTCAAGGCCTTCCAGAGAACAGCTCGGCCTTCAATAAGCAAATCCACTGGGTAAGCTCCACAGGGCTATTATTCCACACCACAGGTCGGTGTAGTTCATCGTAGTGAAGGGGTCTTAGCACACAGCCTGTCATTTTCGACCGGTCCGTGGCAAACCATCCCTCGCCCCCAAGAAACAGTTGGTCCCTGTCGGTTCGATTGCCATTTGATTGAAATTCGGTGGACATCTAGACAGGTTTGTTAAAGGGTATGCTTTTTGATCATCTATATTACCATTCTTTCTATTCAGGACACCTCTTATCCTGGTTTGACCGATGAGAATGCTTGATTTCTTCCTATTCCCGTGCATCCTTATCTCTAGGCGTATACAACTTTCATTTACAGTAAGCAAACATTCTCAATACATTGCAGTTATTATCTTCTCAGTCTCTTCATTCTGTCCGCTACTGCATTATGTCCTGGATTTCTTCACGTTCTAAAGCTCCGTTTTTTCGTCCCAGTCTTCCTTTTACGGCTACAATCTTGACCCATTTCCTCTGAAGTCTGATCCTCCGCGTCATTTTGGGTCTGAATGTCCTGTTCCCTAAGAGCCATACTTTTCTCTTCTCCAATACGTCTTTAGAGTCCCGCGCCGCTTACCAAGTTCCTCGTTTTCATCTCGAAGGATCCGATTTTGCCCTCAATAAAGCCATCTGGTGCATTATTTGTATGGCCCCTTTCACAAATGAGATATATAGCCATATCACTAAAGAAGACTTCTTGCCTGCATGTTTCGCTGCGTTTCCGGAATCAATGATGGCCAAAAAAAAAAAAAAAAGACAAATTTCGCGGCGGTTTTCGAGGGCCTGGACTAGGTCCCCTGGACCTACCAAGTGTTATATCAAGACTAGATGTGAGACTACAGACGCCGTCGCCCGCCGATAGCGTTCATGAGACCCCTGCACCTAGGGGTTCTAAGACGCCAAATATCCAGCAGAGACTCTCACAATAAGTTCATCAAGAGCCGCATTGCCTTCAGTATCATCAAAATATCTCACTGAACTCAATTTATGATGTTATATAGCTTATACTCTAGTCTGCATTAAATTCTCGATTTGCCGACCAGATGATTATTGAAGCAGGAAAAAGCATCCCACATCAAGAGGCCGAAGGATATGGGATGAATGAGGAGGCATACAAAGCGAGATAATATCATCCATCTTCCAAAAAAGCATGAAATCAGTCAAGTGATGGCTTTCATGCCTATCAAGGATAAGGAGACGGTGTTGACTAGGCCTCGCTACCGCCCGCCCGTGGGCCGTAATTTAGAACCCGGCCCGCGGGCCGAGCCCTAACTATCTGCCCGTCGCCAACCGCGGGCTGCCCGTCAAGTTCCCATTTCTGCATAACTAACCAGTTTGGGACGTGCCAAGATGCATAAAATGGTTGATTCATGTGAATAAAATAGTTACTTTTTTTTTACACCAGTCTTGGTCAACCCTTTGATTCATGAAGCATTTAACCATCCCCTTCGCGAAATTTCAGTATACTAGCTTGTAACCTTATTCAATAACAGCAGTAATAGAGTAATAAGCAAAATCTGTCCTGATAAGTTATAGTTATGGTGGGCCTTTAGTAGTCTTGTGGAAAATCATGACCTAAGTGTCAGAAATAATGTATTTATCAGGTGATCCGCCCACCCATAGTGATCATCCCACCCCTTTAATATTTAGTAGTGTATTCTAATACCCTAAGTTTAATTATCTACTATACCATAAAATAATTATTAATTATGTTAAGAATTAATTAAGTAAGAGAATAAGATTTAATAAATATATTAAAAAATTATAAAATCTTATTTATATATTAAGTAGTAGTAGTTTTTAATATTCTATATAGTATACTTTAAGATTAACTTTATAACTAGAATATAAGGCTATCTAAAACTTAAAAAAATTACTTAGTATAATAAATTATATCTAGAGATAAGTATAAATATATCCTAAAATACTTCTATGTCTAGAAAATAATTAAGATTATACTTTAATTATATTTTATAATCTTTCTAGAGTCTCTCAAAGAAAACTAGATTATTAACTTCTTAAAGTATTATTCTAATCTTGTTATGGGATACCCCCATTACACGCACCGCGTAGCGTACGCGCCTGTTGTCACGTGGTTCCTGTCTTATCATCTATCTGCTCTGTGATTATCTGTTCTTTTCTCTAGCTATTCCTTCGTTTACCATGGCATAGTTAATATGAAGTTCTGCTACAGACGTTCCCCTAACAGTAACTATAATTAAATATATTAATACTAGAGATTAAGCTATCTTATCTTTAATTATCTTTAAAAAAAGATTTATATTAAGGGCTAGTATTTAGGGTAATATATCCCTGGAGACTAGTATATTAAGATTAATAAAAATAGCTAGATTACTACTAAAATAGGTCTTTGTTAGCTTTAAACTACTTTATTCCTGTAACTATATCCTGTATAGTAACCTAATATTAAATACTAGTTTTAAACAGCTATAAAATTTATCTAATATCTAAATGTGATAACATCCCGAGGTCGGTAAATATCAAAGCTATTAAAATACCAAAGTACAGCCTGAAGACTGGCTTCTAGTATTATTATTCTCTAAATCTATTAGCTATCTAGGCCTCTAGATACAACTACTGAGGTATCAGTAGTAGCCCTAACTAATTGTCACGACCGCCAACGCCACGTGACGCCGACCATGTGACCCCTGCGGACTGCCGCCGAGGCACCTCCAGAACGCCTCAGGCCGGTAACCACCATCATACCAACTACCGACCCCGCGCAGCTCCGACATAGCAACTACCAAGAAATCGATATATCACAAACCTCAAAGCCTCGCATATTCCTATCTAGGAAAGATCTACTGGGGAGAACTGCATGACGGCCTAACGGCGCTGACTAAACTAGATGTCGGGAACCTCTACCAGAGACCCCCGTCGGGGACCCCTCTCAGAGGGTTCTATATAGAACCCCTAGCTACTCCAGTTCTATAGATCTTTTAAGCAATTCATTCTGTTTCTAACGGAGCCTTCTGATTGGCCGAACCAGTAATTCTATACTCTGTCGACATCTCTTCATAGTTGCTAGATCCTTGGCGCTAGCTTGGTGCCTTACAGTTTGAATTGCTTGCCCCTAGTAATCTATGAAAGATGGTCGACACTCGATCCTCCTCTCACGAACAAGGCCGGATCGCCTCCGGTCAGACTCCGGTTCCTGACTCCCAGACCCAGGAACCCTCTCCACAACCTCGGAGGTTCATCGAACCTGGAGGAGTAACGCCATCGACTCCAGGCTTACCTCCCACTGAAATACTGCAACAAATCTTGCAGCAACTAGCAGATGCCCAAACCCATCGCGAGCCGAAGGAGCTTAAAACAGGCGAAATCAAAAAGCTTGAAAAAAGAGACATCACCCAATTCAATAATTTCGTCGCAGATGTTGAGGACTACTTTACCGCGAGACCGCTGCAATGCAATACTGAAGAAAAAAAGGTTCTCTTCGCCGTCAGCTACCTTGGGAGCGAACCCAAAACTCGCTGGAGGCAGGAGAATCCTCAAGAA
>JASVWD011673963.1:0-48781 GCA_031763745.1 Pionus menstruus
AGCGGATTCGTAGTGAACAAGGCCACCTCCATGTTATGGTGAGCGCCGTTTGGGGCGGAAACGAAAGATTCATCGATCCAGTTTGGAAGCGGCCGTTTTGGGAGTATCCGCCTTCGTTTTGGGACGACTGCATGGGTGCGGGACCCCAGGCGTTCTGGCTGGCAGCGCGGGAAGCTGCCGCCTTAATGGCGAAGACTCGGTCAGGGTTGATTGCCGCGGTTAGTGAACCTATCTTCGAGCCGGGGCGCTTGCATGGCAGCATGCAGTTTGATGTTTTCGAGCAGCTGCCGCACTATGCAATCAACCGGCTTGTGCAAAGTATGGTAAAGCCCTGTTCTTCGGTGGGCGTTGCTGTTGTGGGTTTGCTTCCGGGTTTCATGAAAACGGAGCGCGTGCAGGTTCATATGCAGGATCCGGCGTTGCAGAAGCTGTATCGCTACGACTTGGCGGAGACACCGGAATACACTGGCCGAGCGGTTGCGGCTCTGCTCCGGGATGGCAATGTGTTGTCCAAGACAGGCCAGCTTCTCTTCGTGGGTGATCTGGCAACGGAGTACGGGTTCACCGATGTGGATGGCAGGCAAGTAGCAAACTTCTATCGCGCCACTGGACGTATGTAAAAGGATAGAATTGCGCCATGTCGTATTTGCGGCTGCTCGATCGGAAGAACCTTCCGGGCAGTCTCTTCCTGTTGCTTTTGTTTGTTATCTCAGCCGCCATTTATGGTCGTTTGGCAGGCGACCGTGTTGAGGAGCTACTGCAAGGCCATCAGGATGTTCGAGCTACCTTCTTACCCGATTTAAGGGCTTTAGAAATCGTTGCGGTAGAACCGGAAGCTGAACGCGCGGGCTTACGACCCCACGACAAGATATTGGCTGTAAACGGAAAGCCGGCTGGTGGATTGACCGACGTATATAGCGTATTCCGAACGGCCAAGCAGGGCGACCGAATTGCATTGTCTGTCAGACGTTCGCAGAATGGCATTTCCGAGACACTTGCTCTGCAGATTCCTTTAAATCCGTTTACCTATTTCGGATATCTGCCTTACACGGCGGAATACGTTTGCTCTATTCTTATCCGGCTGTGCACTCCGTTCCTTTGCCTTCTGCTTGGATTTTGGGTGGCAGCGGTACGGATTCGGGATCGCTCGGCCTGGGCACTTTTGTTTCTCCTGTTGAGTGTCGCCAACTTCATCACTGACGACATCACGTTAGCTGGCCATCAGGGTGCGATCCATCCGATTCTGACGGGGTTCGTGAGCCTATTTACCGGGTTGGGTCCACTCGCTCTCTTTTACTTCGCCGTCATCTTTCCGCATCCACTTGCGATCGACAGGAAGTTTCCATTTCTGAAGTGGCTACTGATTGGTCCGCTTCTGCTGCGAGCTGTGTCACAGGCATTCGTTTTTGGCGTTCTTCTAAATCACGCCGGTTCGCTTCAGACGCTTTGGAACGCGATAAACAAGGTGGGAACGGTTTCGGAAACAGCAGAGCTGTGTTTGATCGCGACCTCCTTTCTCCTGCTTGGATTCCGGACATTTACGGCACGCGATCGAGATGAACGGCGGCGGCTGTTCCTGCTTGACATCGGTGCAGCGTTAGGCTTGTTGCCCAGCATCGGCTATTTGATTTGGGCGGTTGTTCACCGTACCAGGTTTGTCGGTTTGCCGGCCGTGCTGTCGGTGGCAGCCTTGATCATCTTTCCGCTAACCATGGCGTACGTCATCGTTGTGCATCGTGCCATGGACGTTCGGGTGGTTTTGCGAACTGGCGTGCAGTATCTACTTGCCAAATCCGGCGTACGCATTCTTCAGGGCGTCCTGGGTATTGTCATTGTCGTACTGGCGGCGACGCTAAGCGGCAGCACAAACGTTTTGATGCGCATGCTGCTGATTGGCGCCGGCTTTGGCTGCTTGACCCTGCTGGGCGTGTTCGCGGAACGCATTCGTTGTGCAGTGGATCGACGATTCTTCCGTGGCGCTTATGAGGCGGATGAGATTCTATCCGATTTAGCCGATAAAGTTCGTACCGTGGTGGAGACTCAGCCGCTATTGGAACTGGTGAGCACACGTATCCGCGAGGCGCTGCATGTGCCGCAGATCGCGATTCTGCTGGAAGGGAACGGCGCACTTCGTCCGGCTTATGCGGTCGGTTACGACACTGGAGTTGATGGTGCTTTATACCCGGGCAGTGTGACGGTACGCCGCGTTCAACAAACGCCGCATACCCTGGTGAAGTTTGGACAGCCGGAGTCCTGGGTTCAACTGACGGACAGCAATGAACGTGCGGTTCTTCACGAGCTTCGCTCAGAGCTGCTGTTGCCGCTGTCACTCAAGGAACGTTTGCTGGGTGTGATGAGCTTGGGGCCGAAGCAATCCGAAGAGCCTTTTTCGCCGACAGACTTGCGGCTGCTGCAGTCAGTGGCCGCGCAGACCGGGCTGGCTTTAGAGAACGGGCGTTTGACGGACCAGATTAAGGAAGAGGCACGGTTGCGCGAGAAACAGGCTCGCGAGCTCGAACTCGGTCGTGAAGTGCAGGAGCGTTTATTCCCGCAGGATTATCCGGCGATGGCAGGGATCGATTATGCAGGTGCGTGCCGTCCGGCGCTGGGTGTTGGCGGCGATTATTACGACTTCATTCCTTTAGCCGATGGCGGCTTAGCATTTGCGATCGGCGATGTTTCAGGCAAGGGAATTTCAGCGGCGTTGCTGATGGCAACTTTGCGTGCCTTCCTGCGCGGCCAATCCATCGACACGGACACAGACCTGGGACTTGCACTGAAGCAGTTGAACCATCTTGTTTACCAGAGTTCGGCTTCGAATAAGTATGCGACGTTCTTTCTGGGCGTTCTTCATCCCGAGAGCCGGATGTTTCGCTTCGTGAACGCCGGCCACAATGCTCCGATTGTTCTTTGCGCCAGTGGCGAGGTGCAGCGCTTGGAAGCAGGCGGCAGTGTGGTTGGACTGCTGCCGACGGGCGTTTGGGAGTCCGGCGAGGTGCGACTGGAACGTGGCGATCTGCTGGTGATGTACACGGACGGCATCAGTGAAGCGATGGATGCGGCAGACGAAGAGTGGGGTGAGGAGCGTTTGATTGAGTCCGTTCGCGCCGCACGCTCGGGCAAAGCTGAGGCGATTTTGCAATCGCTGATGTTGGCGGCAGATGGTTTTGTGGCAGGCGCACCGCAGTGGGATGACATGACCTTGATCGTGGCGCGCGTTCAGTGAAAGCGCTGCAAGTTCTGCGCTGGCGATTGGGGGATGCGCTTCGGCCGGTGATCGAGTTCTTCCAAGACCAATGGTTTGACCGAACGCGCCGGGTGCGAACATCCGGTGACGTGTCGCTGTTAGGGGCGGGCATTGGGGGAGTGGACAGGCGGGATAGTGAGTGGTACGTTCCGGCGCGGCCGCGACACATTCGGCACGCTTTATCACTGCTGCCCATGGGACGGCAAGTGTCGGACTACACGTACATCGACTTCGGATCAGGTAAGGGCCGGAGCCTGTTCATCGCTGCGGAGTTGCCCTTCCGCCGGGTTCTTGGCGTCGAGTTTTCTCCGGTGCTGCACGAACGAGCCGTTCGTAATATTCGGGCTTTTCGCCGGCGTGCAAACGGCAGCGGCTCCATTGTGTCACTCAGAATGAACGCACTTGACTTTGAGTTTCCGGCGCATGAGAAGCTGGTGCTCTACTTATTCAATCCGTTCGGGGCAGACACGATGCAGCAGTTGATGGCGCGGCTAGCGGAATCCCTGGCACGGCAGCCGCGGCACGTTGTGGTTTTGTTGTTATGGCCGCGCTGTGGAGAACAGGTGATGGCGATACCCGGTATGCGTTTGATTCGGGCGATTGAGCGTTTGCAGATGTTTGAAGTTGGCGCGCCATCACTCGCTGCGTAATGCTTGCATGGGTGCGATGCGGCTGGCGCGGATGGCTGGGATCAATGACGCCACAAAGCCGCACAAAGCCAGGACGGAGATGGCGATCCCCAGTGTGCGCGCATCGAAGCCGGCTGAGCCGGGCACCTGTGTGGCGAGAAGGTGGCCGACTCCGAACGAGGACGGCAACCCGAGTGCCAGGCCAAGCAGTATTAGGATAAACGGTCCTTGGAGAACAAGCTGGGCGGCGTGCTTGCCGGTCGCGCCGAGAGCCATTCTGATTCCGATCTCCTGCGTGCGTTGCGTCGCGGTGTAAGCCGCTATGCCGTAGAGCCCCAGCGAGCTGAGAAGGAGTGCCAGGACGCTGAAGGACGAAGTGATGGTGGCAATCAGCCTGACGGGTCGAAACACCACATCGACCTGGTAGCTGAGTGAATGGATGGACAGAATGGGTAGCCGCGCATCTACTGACGCCAGCGCACGCCGTAGCGACACGTCAGAAACGGCAAAGCCCTCCTGCGTTTTCACGACGATGTTCTGCATGTAATGCGCGCTTTGGCTGATTTCTTGTCCGGTTTTGACGTCGAAGTCATGCTGCGTGGCGGGCAGAAAGAAAAAGGGTGTGATCGGCTGATGAACTCGCAGGGTCAGGTAGCGGGCATCTTTTGCCACACCAACGATCCGGAAGCGTTTGGCCGTGTCGTTGCGATAGCCAAAGTATCGTCCGATGGGATCTTGCGCAGGGAAAAAGCGACGAGCGAAAGCCTGATTGATGACTGCGACGTGTTCGGACTGAGAAGTGTCCCGCTCGTCGATGTCGCGGCCGTGCAGTATCGGCGTTCCAATGACATTCGAGTAGGAAGGAGTGATGCGCTCGAAAGAGGCATCTGCGTCGTCGTTCGGTCCGGGCGGCGGGTGTCCATCGGCCCAGACGTCGTTTGACCAATTGTTGCCGTTCAGAGGTGAGTACACGCAGAGAGCAACCGCCCTGACGCCCGGAACACGCCGAACAGCATCGATGATCCGGTTGTTGAGAGCATCCAGTTGTGACAACTCGTAGCCCGCCAAGCGTGGGTCAAAAACAACGAGCGTTCGGTTCGTTTGATCGAAGCCAAAATCCTGGCCGCGTAGTTTGGTCAACGTGCCGGTGAGCATGCCGGACGCCGAAAGGAGCGTCAGACATAGCGCAGCCTGCGCCACCAGGAGGAATTTGCGGCCAAAGGTTCCAGCACGGGAAGTGGACCGATTCGCTCCGCGCATAGCTTCGATGGCGTCCACTTTCGTTGCCCCATAAGCGGGAGCGACTCCGAAGGCGAGACCGCTGAGCAGAGTGAGAACGAAGGAAGTCAGAAGAACCGGCAGCGAAGGAGTTGCCGAGATGGAGACGGCCGCAGCATCGCTCAGCTTTGGAAAGAGATACTGCAGCAAGAAGGTCGTCCCCGCATAGGCCAGCAGCAATCCGATGGCACCGCCGCCGAGGGAAAGCAGCAGGCCTTCTGCAAGCGCGTGACGGACCAGTGCCAGCGGACGCGCTCCCAAGGCGACACTGATGGCGCATTGACGCCGACGCTCCAAACCTCGGACCAGGGTGAGGCTTCCCACGTTCGCGCACACAATTGCCAGAACAAAGCCGGACACCAGGAGGAGAATGTTGAGCCATTTTTCGTACTGATCTCGCATGGCAGAAATGCCGCTTCCACCTGCGGCGAGATACAGGGTTTGCTCCGAAAAACGAGCGCGATCGTTGGCATCCATTTCGCCCCAATGCGAACGCAGCCATTGCCGCAGCTCGACACGCATTGCCGTTTCGATCCCTTTGCGATTGGCAGTCGGGCGCTTACGCCCAATCAGCTGCAACCAGGCCAAGCCAGGTTGATCGCTATCCCGATTGGGACCGGCTTCGCCGGTGCCGAGCGGCAGGTAGAAATCCGGCGGGCTTGTGCTCATGCTGTCGCCGTAAAATCCTTCCGGGGTGATGCCGACAACGGTGAAAGGCCTGTTACTCAAATAGAAGATGGAGCCCACAATGGAGGGATCGCGACGGTATCGTTCCGCCCACAAGCGATAGCTCATGACGGCAACGGGCGCTGCATTCACGCGGTCATCGAGCGGTTTGATGAGCCGCCCACGGGCGGGGAAGAGGCCGAAGGTTCGGAAGTAGTTACCCGAGATCAGCTTGCCATTATCGACGAAGGCGGGTTGCGCGCTTCCATGCCGGCGAACACCGTAGGTGATTGATTCCGCGCTGAAGGCCGCGAGTTCGCTGAAGCCAGGGGTATGGTTTCGCAAGTAGGCGTAGAACTCATACGAGACCATCGCGGTTTCAGGAATCTGGCTATAGGCGCCGTGATAGCAACAGTCGGCAGTTCGGCCTAAGCGAAGCAGCTCGGAAGGCTTCGCCACATGGAGGGACTGTAAGAGAAGCGCATAAGACAAGGTGAAGATGGAAGTAGTGGCTCCCATGCCGAGCGCGACCGTCAGGATGGTGGTCAGCGTGAACGCTGGTGCATGCCACAAGCGTCGCACCGCATGGCGAGCATCGTAAAGCAAGGTTTCAAGCCAGGGCAGGCTGACATCGGAGCGGTATTGTTCCTTCCAGGCAGCAGGCGAGCCGAACTTCAAAATAGCCTGCCGGCGCGCTTCGGCAGGCTCCAGGCCGGCGAGGGTATTCTGTTCGGTTTGACTGTCGAGATGGATTCGCAGTTCTTCCTCCGCGCGATCCTCCTGCAGATCGCGACGCAGTGAAGCCAGCAGACGCGTTCCGAAACGACGTAAAGTTCGCATCATGTCGTGCCTGCTATTTGAAATCGACGGCCTTGGCATCGAAGAAGCGTTCCATGATGCCGACGGTTTGACGCCAATCTTTGGTTTCGGCTCCCAGCTGTTTGGCGCCGGAGCGGGTGAGACGGTAGAAACGGGCCCGACGATTGTTTTCCGAGTTGCCCCAATCGGATGCGATGGAACCTTCCTGTTCCAGCTTCAGCAACACCGGGTAGAGCGTTCCTTGATTGACGGACAGCAGGTCACCGCTGATCTGTTCGATGCGACGGGCAATCCCGTAACCATGTAGCGGGCCCAGCACGTCGAGCGTTTTGAGGACCATCAGCGCGAGCGTACCTTGCAGGACATCTGCTTTGTCCTTCTGGGGTGCCATGTTGGTTTCCTACAGGTACGATAACATGCTTCCATTGGGATAACAACAGGAAGATCGTCGCCGGGCTTATCTGTCCGATTGTCTTCCGGCTTTCGTTTTGCTTGCCGGAGGCCATGCGACCGGTTCGTTTTGGCCGAAGCAGTTCATAGATACGAGAAACTTCTCACTTTTTTGTTGTTGAGACAAGAAGAATCACGTATATAATTGTTTGTCAGGCAAGGCAGTAAGTGACGCTCATTCTTCCTTGCACTTCCAGACTGGTCGCGTTTGGCTGTAGTAGCTTCCCCTTCCATTGAGGCTTCTGCTCGAACTTTGAAAGGACCAAGAAGGAAGAATGTTTCAGCACGTATTTTCTCTGGCCGCACTCCGGAAGGCAGTTCTTGCCTGCGTGGGGTTCTCGGCTTTCAGCACCCTTCAGGCTGCACCGATCACCCAGTTTACGGAGCTCGACTACAATCCGGTCAGCTTCACATTGCTAACAGTGACTTCCGGGCTCAGCATAAGTGCAATCAGCCCGGCTACGCTGGTAGGCAATGTGGCTACCTTTCCCATTACTTCGTTTAACGCCAGTGAGGTGGATCATTCCGGTGGCCTGAAGTTTTCGAAACTTACAAAACCGACGAATTACATCCAGAACTTTATCCTGGACCTCAACTCGCTGATCATTTCCGGAACCGAAATCAATGGCAGCACCACAAAGAATAATGTCAAGTTCTTCGATCTGAGCACGATCCCAAACAGCTCGGCTTATGATGTGAATGTTGATCCTGAGCTTTCGACCATTTTAAACACCGCGTTCGGGATTACTTCCTTTCTTGGTTTGAATCTTGGAACTGCGACGGTGAATGGGTTACCAACGACAACACCAGAGCCAGCCAGTCTAGCTTTGCTGGGATCTGGCTTGGTTCTTGCTGCTGCTTTCCTTCGACGTAGCCGCAGACAGTTGTAAGTTGTTTCTTCCCAGTTACTTTTACCCGGCAAGCGCAGGGTGACCATTGCGCTTGCCTTTTCCATTGCAAACTTACACCTAGGAACAATACCTCACTTAGGTTTGTCATAGTGGCGGTATGTTCGTTCCGGCTTTTCGTACCGTAGCTCGCAGGTTCCGCCGCAGTCCTGGCTTGGCATTGACAGCCATCGCTACGTTATCCCTGACGATCGGCGCCAACACCACTGTTTTCAGTTTGCTGGACGCGATCGTTTTGCGACCGGTTCACGTTCCGCATCCGGAACAGCTTGTTTCCTTATCAACCCGCATTCCAACCTCTACGCCAGACCCGGTGTTCGAGGGTGATTCCTTCAGCCTCTCCATGTTCGAGGAGGTTTCACAACAGCATCACTCGCTGAACGGACTCTTCGCCCTATATCGGAATGGAGTGATGGCAATCGAACTTCGTGGAGTGCCGCACGGGGCTCAGGTTTTATCTGTTTCCGGCACTTACTATTCTGTTCTTCGTACGCGTGGAGCAATCGGAAGGTTGATTGAGCCCAACGACGTTCGCCTGTCCAGCGGGCAGTCGGCCGCTCTCGCAGTCCTCAGTCACAGGGCATGGCAAGCCTGGACTCAGGCTGACCCTGCCATTGTCGGTAAAACGATGCTGATCCAGGGACAGTCGTTCACGATCATCGGTGTGGAATCGCAAGACTTTGATGGACTGATTACGGACGGCTCGGCCGATGTGACCATTCCCTTGCTGTCCCAACCGCAAACAACAACGGCCTTGAACCTGCGGCAACGCTCCATATTGTGGCTTAGGGTGTTTGGCCGGATGAGGCCCGGCGCATTGCTGCTTTCGCAGCAGGCTGAATTTGCGGCCTTCTGGCCACGCGTGCTAGACGGGGCAAAACCGCCAGGGTACGAGACGGGAGCTCGAGCAAAACGCTACAACTCTCGGCGGATCGCTGTTCGTTCCGCAGAAACCGGGTTATCCGATCTTCGTCACTCCTACGCTTACCCGCTGCGAATTCTGCAGTGCCTTGCTTTCGGTGTTCTGACGATCGCCTGTTGTAATTTGGCCAGTACCGTGCTGGCGGACGCTGCTAAGCGCCGCCCCGAATGGGCAATCAAGACAGCTTTGGGCGCCCGCTTTACCGTTCTGCTACAAGAGCCTCTGCTGCACACTTTCGGCTTGGCACTTGTCGGAACTGCCGGCGGCGTAGGACTGGCCGCCTACGCGAGCAAGGCATTGCTGCGCCTGACATGGAATGCCTCAACACCTCTTCACCTGCGAGCCGGAGTTGATCTTCGCAGTCTAGTCTTCAGTGCCGGACTGATGCTGTTTGTTCTTGCGTTCATCTCCGCGGTGCCGACCTGGTTTGCGGCGAGAGTCGATCCGATCGGCGCGTTGAAGCTGAACCCTCGATCGATTCACACTGGTACCGGGTCATTGGGCACCGTCCTGATGACCGGGCAAATCGGCTTGTCGTTTGTTCTTCTGCTGACAGCCGCGCTTCTGGTCAGCACGCTATATCGGCTGCAGAACAGCAATCCGGGGTACCGCGCAGATCATCTATTGACCACCGTGTTGTATCCGCAGGAATCCGGGAGGGAAGCGCAGCGGAGTGATGATGGTTATTACAGCGCTTTGCTCCAAGGACTGGAACAGAAGCCCGGGATCAAGGTCGCGAGCATAGCCATGGACGGTCCTGCCGCTCCGCAGGAACATACGGACGTTGTTTCCGCAACGACCACAGCAACACCTGTTCCGGCCGTTTATGATTTAGTCGGTGCCAACTTTTTTGACACTGTCGGCATTCGGGTGTTGAGCGGGCGCTCCTTTAGGGAGGCCGATGCGGGTAGCGAGAACCTTGGCATTATCAGTGAGAGCCTGCGCCGTCGCTTGTTCGGTGACATGAACGCCGTTGGCAAGACAGTTTATGTCGGACCGGAGGCGTACCGACATGCGGTGAGGGTTCTGGGAGTGGTCAGCAGCGCGTCCCTGTGGAGGGCTGACGTCCGCGAACCATTTGCGATTTACTACCCCTATCTACGACCATCGAACGATATTCCAAACACTCGCCTTCTGGTCAGAACGAGCGGCGATCCACGAAGTGTGACGGAAGTGGTGAGGCAGGCTGTATTGTCCTTCGGCCGAGACGTGCCCTTGCAAACACAGCCGGTTGCGGAACAACTCGCTCGAAGCTTAGATATACAGCGTTCCACGGCCTTTTTGGGCCTGTTCTTCGGGATGGTGGCAGTGGCACTTCTTGCCGTGGGCGTGTACGGGTTGCTTTCTTTCCACGTCGCTCATCGTGCGGCGGAACTCGGCATTCGAGCCATGCTGGGCGCCGCACGAATCAACCTGTTCGGCCTGCTGCTTCGCCAAGTCGCGATTATGACCTGTCTTGGTTGTGGCTTAGGACTTGCCGCATCATTCTTTACGGGTCCCCTCATCGCTCATCTTCTTTATGGAACGGCAGCCAATCAGCCTTTTTATGCCGTCCTCACTTCCCTGTTTTTATTCCTCGTTACGGGGATTGCCGGTCTGCTGCCAGCACGTCGAGCGTTGCGCGCCGATACCAGCCAGGCCTTAAGAAACTTATGACGGCAACAACTCGGTTTCTTCGTTCCTTTAATACTTAGCCGGCAGTTGTACGACCATGCCGAAATCCTCTAGCAAGGTGGAGGTGGCTCTTCGATAACTCACGAAGGCTTCCTGGTAGGTGACGTAGGCGGTGAAGAGGGCGTTTTCGGAGGACGCCAAGCGGGACTGCGAATCGAGAAGTTCGAAGGCGGTGATGGAGCCAAGCTCATACTTCTGCTGTTCGGCTCCCACGTTTTTTTGAGCCAACTCACGTGCTTCGCGGGCGGCCTGCAGTGAAGCATCGGCCAATTCGAGATTGTCGATCGATTGGCGTACATCGTTGGTGATGCTTTGTGTAGTCTGGCGCTGATTGTACTGGTCCTTGGCCTTCTGGACGAGCGAGTTTTGGAGACTGGCCTGCGCAGTGCTGTTGCGAAAGGGGAAGTTCACGTTGACGCTGAAGCCGTACGACGGGAAGTCGAAGGCGAGTATCTGGCGCAGGGTGGGACCGATGCCGGGATACGTCGTTCCGGGAACACCGACCGTGCTGCCGCTGCTGATTTGATCGAGACCTGGACCATTCGCGCCGCCGATTGCACTGAGGTCGACACGGGGACGAAGTGCGTCGCGTGCGATGCGGGCATTCAGATCGTCGACGGCAACGCTTCCGGTGGCGGCCTGGGCTTCGGGGCGATCGTGGAGTGCTTTTGCGAGCGCGCCTTCAAACGGCAGAATCGATTCTTTCGGGGGAAGCACGGAGGGATCGTCATCCAGGACCAGCTCCGTGTCACGCCAGCGCTCCTTCAAGTCCGCGCCGATGAAATGACGCAGTGCGTCGAGTTGAGCGCGATAAGTGTATTGTGCGGTGACCAGGTCGCGTTTGCGTTCGGCTACCTGTGTTTGCGATTGGTAGATGTCGAGATTGGCGAGAGCACCCAACTGCAGAGCAAGCTTGTCGCGATCGTAAGATTTCGTCGCGAGATCGAGGTTCTGTTGATTGACGTTCACCAGGGCACGCTGCAGCACGGCCTGCCAGTACTGTTGGGCAGCGTTTGAGAGGGCGGTTGCTATCAGAGCCCGGCTTTGCTGCGAGGTTATCACCAACAAACGCTTAGCTGCGTCGATGGGACCGCGATATTGCAGGTTGGTGCGGTTCTGCCACAAGGGCTGCGTGAGATTGAAACTGAGAAAACCTTCGGTAAACGGAGCGTCGTAGCTGTTTCCGGAGAATCGATAGCCTTGATAGTTTGCGCTGATTGTTTGGCCGGTGGGCAGCAGCTGGGAATAGTTGATGAACGACGATTGAGTGAGGCTGTCGATTGTTTGCGGGAAGCCAACCGGGGTAGACGTTATGGTGTTGGTGGAACCAGTTCCGTTGGTTGCGCCCGTTGAAGTTCCGCCGCCATTATCGGCTCCGCCGCTGCTGGTTCCGCCCGAGCCTGTCGAGGTTCCACTTGTCCCGGTACTGGTTGCCCCACCTGAACCAGCGGTTGCGAAGAGAAGAGGAGAGACGGACCGAATGGCAGAGAAGCCGAGAC
Organism: Pionus menstruus; assembly: GCA_031763745.1. Taxonomy (NCBI): domain Eukaryota; kingdom Metazoa; phylum Chordata; class Aves; order Psittaciformes; family Psittacidae; genus Pionus; species Pionus menstruus. The sequence continues at coordinate 12,093 of JASVWD011673963.1, forward strand.
CAAAGGCAGGATCGAACGGGGCACGTGCCGATGTGATCTGGGTTGCTGCTGTATTGACGTCGAGTTGAGACAGCTGAACATCGGGCGAGTTGCGGAGCAGCAACTCCAGAAACAGGTGCAGATTCAGGTGCAGCTTGCCTGCCACGATGTGTTCATCCAAGCCCTCGATGCTGCGAACGGTGAAGCCGGGCGAGTCGAAACGTCGATGCCAATAGCCACCCACCGGATCGCATGGGGCGATGGCGACGTTGAAGGCAAGAAGAAGGAGGACGGTCACCCAATGGCGGAAACGCTTATTCATAGCGCAGTGCCTCGATTGGATCGATGCGAGCGGCTTTGCGAGCTGGGTAGATGCCGAAGATAACGCCGACAGCGACAGATACCGAGAACGCCAGAAGCACGGAAGCGGGGGTAACGATTGTTTTCCAGTTGGCAGACGCTGCGATGGCCCAGGCGAGCACATAGCCGAAGGCGACCCCCAGCAAGCCTCCGCCGATGGAGATCAGTACGGACTCAAGAAGGAATTGACGAACGATGTCGATGCGGCGCGCGCCGGTGGCCCGCCTGACGCCGATCTCGCGGGTTCGCTCAAGCACGGTGGCCAGGACGATGTTCATGATCCCAATGCCGCCGACAAGCAGGGAGATAGCGGCAATGGCGACCATGACGTAAGTGAAGATCGACTGAGCGCGTCGTTGTTGCGCGAGTAACTCTGCCGGCACCGTGACGGAGAAGTCACCGGCATTGTGATGAGTGGAATCAAGGATGGCGGAGACGACTTTGGCAGCATCGACGCTGTCCGCACCAGGCTTCAAACGAATATCGACACCGTCCAGGTCATCGCGTAGATAATCGCCCACATCGAAAAAGCGATATTGGAAGGTTGTCAAAGGGATGTAGATCATGGCATTCGGGTCTGAAACAGGACCGACGCCGTTCATCGTGATTTGTTCCCCCAGAACGCCGACGACGCGAAGCCAAGTGTCGTTGACTTTGATGAACGAGCCGACCGCAGAGCCATAGCCCAGGAGTGAGACTTTGGCATTGATCCCAAGCACGCACACGGCGCTTCCGGAAAGCTCGTCTGCATCCGAAAAACCGCGACCTGAGCCAAATTGCCAGTTGTGGATGGTGGCATACGAAGGGCGAACGCCGATCAGGTCGGGCATGGTTTGCCCTTTCGGCAGCAAGCGTGAAGGATGGAGTGTCTTGGTCGGCGAAATCAGTTCCAGTGCATCCACGTTGGCGGTCAAGATTCGGACATCACGGTCGTTCAGGCCTGGCGAAGTCTTGCGGCGTTGTTGCAGCTCACGTTCGCTGGTTGCCGGCCGTGATTGCACCAGGAGGTTGCGTACGCCCAGATGCTCAATAAATTGCAGCGATTCGGCTTTAGCTCCGGCCCCAATGGCGAGCATACCGATGACTGCGCCCACGCCGAAGATGATGCCAAGAGCAGTGAGTACGGAACGTGTCTTTTGCAGCCACAAGTTGGTGGCGGCCAGCGTGATGTCTGACCCATATCGATCCCAAGTGAGTGTCAAGCTATTTGCCTACAGAGTTGAGTGGATTGGCAGCCGCTTCGCTTTGCTTCTTGGCCAGTTCGGCCGGGTTGACCAAGGCGACCTGTTGGCCTTGCGTCAGACCTGTGACGACGGCTCGTGTTTCGCTACGACGAAGCAGGGTTACTGCTCGTTGCGCAAAGGTGCGAGCGCTTTGCAGATACACGAAGGTGCGGCCATCCACTTCAAACAAAGCCTGTGCGGGGACAGAAACAACATTGTGCATTCGTTCCGTATCGATGGCGATGTTGGCACTCATGCCGGGCCGAAGATCAGGCGAGGGGTCATCCAATGCAGCCGTGCATTCAAAGTGGCGATTCCACATAGGCCCGGTGAGTCCGCCCAACTCCTTCACCGACCCGTGAAAGGTGCGATTCGGCTGTGCCAGAACCGATAGTGAGACCTTCTGGCCGACCTTCAGGTGACCCTGATCGAGTTCGCCGATATTGGCCACCATCTCCCAGCGGTGCAGGTCCGGGATTTCTGCGATGGCCATGCCGGGGCGTACGGTATCGCCTTCCTGGAAGATCGGCAGCACCATTCCTTCGTAGCCCCAGTTAGTGTTGGTATTGTCCTTGACAGAAACGTAGCCGGCGCGATCGGCCCTGAGAGTCATGGACTTTATATTGTCTTCCGCTGTTTTGGATTGGGACAGAGCTTTGCTGCGGGCGGCTTCCTGAATCTGAATGCCAGCGCTCCCGGTAGCTTTGCGGTTGTTCCCATTTCGTTCGACTTGGCGCAGGTGGTCGCGAGCACCTTCCAGCGCCAAATCGTTTTCACGGGCAGTGATGGCAGGCAGCAATGGATTCTTGCGCACGTCGAGTTCTGCGATGCGTACATCCGACTGAGCCTTGGCCAAGGCATAGCGATCCTCTTCTGCATCGGCAGATCGCTGGGCCGTTGCTTTAGCGAGATTTTGCTCAGCTTCCGCCAAATCTGCCTTGGCTTCGGCTAGTTTGAAGACCTGCTCGGCTGTATCGAACTGCACCACAATGTCACCCGGCTTCACCGCTTCACCTGGGGACAGTAAACGGGTGATATGCAGTTCGGTTCCGCCCGTCATGGGTGCGGCAAGCGATTGCGGGTTGCCACCGCGCAGTTCTCCTTTGGCATTGATGGCAATGGCGACATCACCGCGCTCCACTGTGGCAGTCGGGATCGCCGTACCTCCGTTGCTTTGCAGGTAAGGGCGACGATAAACCAGCCATCCCACTGCGAGGAGAGCCAGAACGACGACGCTGAGGATGGCCCATAGCCGATACCGAGGCCCACGTTTTGAAACACTTGGTTCGGCCACGGTTCCGACGGTGCCGCTGCTTTCCCTGAGGGGCTTGCTTTGAAGCGGTGGTTCCGACAGTGTCGCCATGTTCAGCTCGCCTTTCCATTCGGAGGCTCAAGGAGGGAAACGGCTGTGCCTGCTCCGATACCTTCGACAGCTACATCTGCCTGGTTTCTGCCGCGGACCGTGACGCTTCGACGAACAAATTGATTCCCGATCTTCACATAAACAACCGGCTTGCCTTCCACAGTGAACAACGCTTTCGCAGGAATGCTGATTGCGTCTGCTAAACGCGTTTCAACGATGTCCGAAGTCGAGTTCATTCCTGGACGAAGGCGGCCATCGTGTTCGTCAATCAAGGCGAACGCTCGAAAGCTTCGGACAGGTGGCCACTCGGTAAAACTTTGCTCGGTCAGCGGCGAGATGGAGACCAGCTTGGCATGAAAGGTAGATTCGGGCAAGGCATCGACATGGACGAGCACCGACTGACCGACGGCGATACGGCCACGGTCGACCTCGTCCACTTTGCTTTCCATACCAAGGCTGTCGAGATCAGGAATCTCAGCCAGAACTTGACCGGACGACACATGGTCGCCGACTTTGAATGGTTGTGCGTTGATCCAGCCATTGGCGTAGTTGGGCAAAAACTGAACCATGCCGTTGCTGGGGCTGTGCAGTTCCACTTGTTGCAGGCGACGAAGCGTGCGATTCACTTCGGCTTTGGCTTCGTCGCGCAGGCGTTTTTGGGAAGCGAGCTTGGCACGATCGGAAGCGGCGTGCATGGCGGAACTGGCCAGCAACACCTTGACCTTTTCCTCCGCAACGCCTTGGTCGACGACACTTTTTTCGCCGTCCATGGCGCTCAGAATGGCTTGCTTGGAGGCTTCGAGCTTGGCTTTCTCAGCTGCGTAGCGCGCGCTCGACAGGTCGAGCTCGTCCTGATCGGCCGTGATCTTGCCTTGCGAGTCGGTTTGGGCTACCGTGGCTTCGGCGCCCTGAAGAGCGGCCTGTTTTTCCTTCAACTCTTCTTGTAGTTTGCTGCCATCGAACCGGATGACCGGTGCGCCTGCTTTGACGGTGCTGCCAGCCTGAGCGAGCCATACGATTTGAAGATCCGTGACATCGAGCGGCGACGAAAGTTGGACTGAATGCCGGGCCGAAAGATCACCGCGTGAGTTCACCAACACAGAAAAGGTTCCACGCTGAGCAACGGCGGTGGGAAGCTTCGGTCCTTCCCGTGCACGCTCCCAAGTCCAGGCTCCGGCGGCTGCAGCCAGCAGGCAGGTTCCCAGCACGGCTGTCGTAATTCGTCGGGTTTGGGTCTTCATCGGGCAGGAAGAACTTCGAGCGAAGCAGACAAATCCGGCATGAGGTGCGGGTCGGCTGCGTCCAGCACGAAGATGGCCTTGAAGTTCTTGACAGGACTTCCGAGTCCGCCGGAAGCAACGGGGCTAGCCCGCTCGAAATGCGCCGGCAGATGCAAGTTGGGAAATGCATCCAGATGCACGGAAGCGCGTGCGCCCGGGCCGAGTATTTGTCCGTCAGCTTCGCTCACCGATAATGCCACCTGCATTGTGTTGGGATCGAAAATTCGCACCAACGGACTGCCTCCCCAGAGCTGATCGCCTTCTTCGGCATGGCCGATGGATTGGTTGCGGAAGACGTTTTGAAGTGCTGCCATCCCATCCATGGGTGCACGAAGCGATAAACGGTTTGCGTTCAGGCGCTGTCGATCCCAGGCCACCTTCTGGCGGTCTCGCTGCAGTTCAAGGACGCGAATCTCGGCCAGTTCCACCGTGTCGTGAAAGACGTCGGAGCGGCGTAGGCTTTGAACGTGCTCCCGGGCGTCGTCTGCCTTCAGTTTGCTTTTGGCAAGCTCGATTTCACTTAAGATGGGGCCTTTCTTCAGGTCGACGATGGCCTTCTTTTCATCTGCTTCGGCGGCCTGCAGTTCGGACAAGCGTTTTTCCATGTTGCTGGTATGCTCGGCCCGCTTTTGTTCCACCTGATGTGAAAGGTCATCGAATTTCGAGGCGGCTTCGCGAGCGGCCACAAGCTGGGCTGAATCATCAAACTCGGCAACAAGATCATTCTTGTGTACCCGAGCGCCGTTCGGAATCAGCTTGATCAGTGTCAAGTCCTTGCCGACACCTTCAAGAGTCGGCACCTGCATCACGACGGAATGCATGGCTTCTACCGTTCCAGCAATTCGAACGGGATTGGATGGGGCAACACCACCAAGCAGCTTTAACGATGTACCAAGCAGAAGGGAATGGATTACAGCACGGTACCGCATAATTCAAACTACTGAGATTGCATCATACGACGCATCAAACGCGGGAAACGTTGGGATGGTTTCAACAATTTACTTGGTCGAAGACTTCTTGCTGTTCCCGAAGGTGATCTTGGAGTCTGTCACCATCAGTTCAGACTCGGCGTTGAATTTGCGGTAGTTCTGGAAAGCAATGTGGTTTTCCGTCAACTGGGGTGGAGTGTTCGGCAAGTTGGCAGCAGTGAAGACAATCGCGCTGATAGGCAGAGTCCATGTGGTTCCGGCCAGGGAGATCGGTCCGTAGTTGACAATGGTCCGGCTTTGCTGAACTGGAAACTCCGGCGGCAGATTTCCGGCTTCGATGGTGAAGCGAGTCACTTCTGCTGTGGACGCATCGATGTAGACAAGCCCAGCCATGGACGAACGAGCACTGGTCAGCTCCGGTTCTGGTCCCGAGCGCTCAGTGAGAGCGGCAATCGAGTAGGAGGTACCAGCTTTCGGCTTGGCATAGGAGAAGACCGCTGTATGTTTGCTCGCGTGCTCCTGCCAGTGATGAAAGGCAAACACGGTATGTTCGCGATTCTCATTGAAGATGATTCCCAGATCGCCGCCGAACTCACCACGCGAAAGACTTTGCCCACCGTTCAGCGGTGTTCTGCCGCCCTTCTTCTGCCAGGCATTGAGGACGTTTCCTTCTTCGGAGCCATCGACAAAGCGCAGTTGCCATTTGAGGTTGTCTAAGTGACGTAGGTGGGCGCTGAATTGGTGACTGGTTTGGCTGTAGTTGGAAAAGCGTCGAGTCACTTGATCGCAGATGAAGTTCGGCAGTGATTGCGCATAGGCTTTGGCGAAGTTCGTAGCACGCGCCAGCAGGTCGGCCTTCATTTCCGCCGTCGGCAATGGCTGAATGGAAAGAATCGGAACGGGCGGCTGCCGCAGGTTGATGGCGCGCCGTTGCATTTGGGTCAACACGTTCAAGCTTTCGGGGCCGATGCCAAGATTGCGAAAGTAGGTGAGCAGGTGCGGGTCCAGTTGCTCATTCAGGACAAATGCGTCCAGGGTGCGCGCCAAGTCGCCATCGCTTCGATTGGAATACCAGGAATCAAAGATGGCTTCAACGATCGCAGCGCTTCCCGTTCCAGCGCGTTTCTTGGAGCGGCCAGCGAACGCATACGAGGACGCCAGCGCCAGTAGCCAATCGCGACGCGTTCGCACCAGGCTATTATGTCGCTTCTTCCCCTTGCGAGGCGCATGAGAATGGGTGGAGTGAATATCGTTATCGACGCCATAGCTCCGTTTCATGCTTCCAGGGCTGCAGAGCTTAGCAGCGAGTTGGGATACCCGGTGACGCTAGCTGACATGACGGAGCGGCTTCGGATGCTGGAGCACAGGAAAGACGGCAAAGTTTTCGGTGCATTTGTGCAGGAAGAGCTTGCCGGGTGGATTGACGCAGGGATTGTTTTTCATCTACAAAGCGGCTTCTTCGGTGAGATCGGTGGGCTGGTTGTCGGGAAACGCTTCCAGCGGCTCGGAATCGGGCGGCAACTTGTGGCGGCAGCTGAAGAGTGGTGCCGGCAACAAGGAGTTCCGGCGATGGTGGTTCGTTCGCAGTTGAAGCGGGAGGACGCACATCGCTTCTACCAGGGACTTGGCTATTTGCGGACCAAGACTGCAGCTGTCTTTGGCAAGGAGCTTGCCCGGTTGTAAATAATACGGCCGGCGCGGACCGTCGTCTTGACGGCGGCGAAAGCAGATGGATCTGTGATGGGGTCACCTTCCGTCAGAACCAGGTCAGCGGCTTTGCCCACTTCGAGAGTGCCGGTTTGAGGAATGACGCCGAAGCGGCGAGCCGGGGCAGTCGTGAGCATTCGCAGAATGTCGCGTCCGTTCAGGCCGCAGTGGACAAGAGCAGCGAACTCATCGTCCGTCCGGTGATCCTGCATGTAGCCGACATCCGTTCCAAAGAGCAGATCGGCAGCGAGCTCATGCAGCCGCTTGACCTGAGCATAGATCGGGTCCAGATATTTCGGGTTGCGGGTCACGGTAGTGGCAAACATCTTGAGTGTTGGTATGAGTGAGGCGTGGCGGGCCACGATCTCGCGTAGAACTGCCTCGTCTACCCCATCGGCAGTATCGACAGCGTGGGCGAGCACATCGACACCGGCAGCCAAAGCGACTTGGAGGCCTGCGAGGTTCGACTCATGGGCGAAAGCAAGCTGGCCGTGATGATGGGCGACCTTCACAGCAGCCTCCGCGTTAGCAACCGGCATGGGCACGATCTGGTCGGGTTCTTTGTAGGAGCCGGTAAACAGCTTCAGGACATCGGCGCCGCGTTCGATGTTGCTGCTTTCGGTGTCCGCTGCCTCAGCCGGAGTGCGCGGCGTGGGCATGAAGCGAAGCTGCCAGGAAGGGGCATGCCGACGGATATAGAACGGGATACCGTCCGGAGGATATTGGCCGCTGCCTGCAGTGTAGATGCGCGGCCCGGAAAGTTCACCGGACTCGATGCGCCGCCGCAGCGCAACTGTGTTAAGCCAATTCGAACCGAGGTCCACGACTGTGGTAAAGCCACGGCTGGTCAGCATGTCTTCAAGCGCATGCTGCAACCCGGACGCATTCTTCCATTCCGCGAAGGTCCAGGAATCTTCCGTGAAATGGACGTGGCTATTCCACCACCCGGCTGTCACGGTGCAGGTAGAACAGGAGATTCTTCGTGCGCTTGGAGGGATGGCAGCCTCCCTGGTGCCGACCGACTCGACCATCCCGTCCCGGATGACAAGCGTGCCGTTTATGAACGGGTTTGCGTCCGGGCTTGGGTAGATTCGACCGGCCTCAATGACGAGGATGCCTGTGGCACGGAACGGAACGGGATGACGAACCCGCAACGGGTATTTGAACCCAATGTAGTAAGCAGCGACCGCTAAGAGCAGGACCGCGAAAACAAAACTTAGGAAGAAGCGGCGCAAGCCCGTCCGAACCTGGTCATCAGCCGATATGCCAGCCTTTCCGTGCTGAAGGCTTCAACATGTCGTTGCCTTCACCGCTATTGGTGATCTTCATCTTGTCTGCGTCCCATTCGATCTTGCAGTTCAGGCGCGTGGCAATAGCGCCCAAAGCGATCCATTCCGTGAAAGGAGCGGAGACATTGAAGTTTGAGCAGGCCGGCGTACCGCCCTTGCAGGCACGAATCCAATCGCGATAATGGCCGGGAGAGCGGGGCAGAAACTCCGGTGGGAACTCGTAGTCACGCATCTGCTCCACTGGAACAAGACGCGTCCACTCACCGTAGGTACCGGTTGTGATCATGCCTTTGCTGCCTTTGAAGAGGCTGCCGTTGGTACCGGTGTTGATCAACTTCATCCACTGGCCTTCCTTTTGCGCATGGGCATCCATTGGAGCACTGCTTTGCGGACGTGGCGGTGGCGGAGGAGTTTCTTTCGGTGTGAAGAATTCGTCTGTGAAAACACCGCCGACGATCTGATGCTCCTTTGGATTCAGCATAGAAGCAGCATTTGGCTTGCGACTGCGCGGCACATCTCCCAGAATCTGGTCTTGCGGCGCGTTGGGAAAGTTGGGCTGCTCGTCCCGCATGGCATCGTACCAGAAGATCTTAACTGGTGGCATGCCGGGGCGTTCGGGAAAGTCGAAGCGGACTACCGACTTCGAGGGGAAGTAAACATCATTGCGGTCTTCCTGGTGCAGGCACTCGACGGCAGTTGGGGCACCGAGTCGCAAAGCCATGTTGGCAGCGCCCAAGATATGACAGGCCATATCGCCCAAGGCTCCGGAGCCGAAATCGAAGAAGCCGCGCCAGGAGAAGGGCAGGTAGTCTTCGCTATAGGGTCGCTCCTTGGCAATGCCCAGCCAAAGATCCCAATCGAGGGTGGTAGGGACCGGGCCAGTTGCAGGTGCGTCCTTGATGCCCTGCGGCCAAGCCGGACGATTGGTCCAGGCGTGCACTTCGGTAACATCGCCGATGACGCCTGACCAGATCATTTCCGCACATTGACGGGTGCCCTCGTTTGAATAGCCCTGGTTGCCCATCTGCGTGGCCACTTTGTATTTCTCGGCAGCTTCCTGCAGCTTGCGGCACTCCCAGACAGTGTGCGCGAGCGGCTTCTGCACATAAACATGCTTTCCCAGTTCCATGGCGGTCAAGGCAGCAGCCGTGTGCATGTGATCGGGGATGGTGACGATCACCGCATCGATGTTCGAGCGCTCCTTTTCGAGCATCTGGCGATAGTCTTTATACTTCGGAGCTTTTGGATAGAGCGAGAACACCTTCTCCGCTCGATGCTCATCGACATCACAAAGAGCAACGATGTTCTCCGACTCGGAACAGCCTTGTATGTCGCTGGTTGCTTTGCCACCAGCGCCGATAGAAGCAATGTTGAGCTTCTCGTTGGGAGACTTATAGCCCAACTGCTTCAACGAGGGCGAGCTGCCGAAGCCAGCCAGCGGTACAGCGCCAGCGAGAAGACTTCCGTAGAAGAAGTGGCGTCGGGAGATATTGTCGTTCTTGCGTTTCATGAATGTGTGGCGCGGCCTACTTCTTGGATCATATAACCGTGGGATCAAGGCTAATTGACGATTCCAAGATTCCTCGACTGTTCCTGTGAATACCGTTGGACATCTTCGGCGGCCTTGGTTTGAACGCCCGGTTTGCCGAGAAATCCGCAATCCCGAAACCAATCGATAAAGCGCACCTGCCAAGTGCCAAACGGCATATTGTGCCGGTCATTGATGCCGGCCGTCATGTGGCTGCCATCGGAAAAAACCTCGCCGGGGTGATGACCATTGCCATAGATGTGCAATTCGATATTCGGCACACCCTTGGCGAGCAGGGCACTGAAGTATTGGAGCGCCCAGACTGCATGGACGCGGTCACCGGAGCCAGCGCACAATACGAAGGAAGGCGGCACGTCAGGGGGAATCGGAGGAGCGGAACGGTCAGGGGCGAACGGGGAAGGGCCTGGATAGATGACGCCTGCGAAGTCCGGGCGCGCCGAATTGTTGCTTGGGTCCTGCTTGTCGAACTGCGGATAAGTGACGGCAGCGTAGGTGGCAAGTTCAGCGCCAGCGGAGAAGCCCATGACGCCAATCTTTTTCGGGTCAATGCGCCATTCAGCTGCATGAGCGCGGACTAGTCGGATGGCTTGCAGAGCATCGTGGACGGCGTCCACTTGCGGGTTGTAGCCGTCGCTACGAAGGCGATTGCGCAAGATGATGGTGTTGATGCCGTAGCCATAAAAGAAGGGCACGAAGTCGGCGGCTTCCGAGCCGACGTTGAGGGTGCGGTGACCGCCACCGGCGATGACAATAATTGCCGCACCGGTGTTGAAGCCGCTATCTACGGTGTGAACCTCGATGGATGGATTGTGGATGTTGACGATGCTGTTGATGCGGCCTGGCACATCCTTGTTCATGTTGTAGTGTTCGGGCTCGCCTACGCGGCTACTGTTGAGGTACTTGGAACCTGATTCGTACAATGGCAGGACGATGCCGCCGGGCAGAATCGCTGTTGGTTTGTATGGCGCGGTGCTGGTGCCAGCTGGTCCAGGTTGCGGGACGGCCTGCGGCTCAGGGATTTGAGCGCTCGCCAGGACGACAAGGAAGGCTAGCGCAGGGCGGAGATGGAAAGGCATTGTCATGGTGCGACGAAGTTTTGCCGTCGCAGGTAACGCGGGTTTTCGATTCGGGCAAGGTGGGCAAGCTAGGAACCGCATTGCCCAGACGTTCACCAAGACTAGCTTGGCGTGCAAGCCAGGCAGTGAAACGGGTCTATCGCCTGAAGCATTCAACCCGGAGCTGTTCGTTCGCTAAGGTACGCGGATGTGGGGCCCTGGTCACCGGGAAATCGCAATGCATATTCCGACGCTGTGCACTCCATCACTTCACCAGGAACTTCATAGTGTCCCGGAACGCGGGCGCGCAGCGAAAGGTCCGCTCCACGATCGAACAAAAGCTGCACAGTGGGAAGGCCAGCGTCATCTCCCTGCGTTGCGGCGTGAAAAATAGGTGTTTGGCCGCCGACCTTTCCAGCTTCGTCCACCAGCGCAGTCGCGTTGACGTCAGCACCGCGATCTAACAAGAGCCGGGCAGCAGCGAGGTTCTGGAACTCGGCGGCTACATGCAGCAGCGTTCCACCTTGCAACGTAAGCATGCGCGCTCCGGTCGTTCCGAAATCAAGATACGGGAATCGCTGATGCAGCAGATTGGAATCTTGATTGAGAAGCTCAGCCAGTTCAGCAGTGCGTCCGCGAACCACAGCCCACACCGCAGGGGATTCATGCTTCGATGTGCCTCCAAATTGAAGTAGAAGCTCGATGCAGGCGCTGAGTTTTTCTTGATTGCGAAGGTAAGTGCCCAGCAGATAATCGAGAGCTGTACCGGGATGGGGAATGCCCCGAGCTTTCCAAGACGCTTCATCGCCACAGTTCGGATCCGCTCCGTGTTCCAGCAGCCAACGCAAGCTGCCCGGACTGAGCGTTTCACAGGCGGCAAACAGGATCGGGTAGTGGCCGTGCCAAGCTGCGTTGACATCTGCGCCATGCTTGACAAGTACGTCCATCATTGGCAATCGATCGTCGGAAAGGGCGGCGCGCATCAACGGAGCATCGCCTCCCTGATGCACATCCGAGCCGGCTGCGATCATCCACTCTGCCATAGCCAAACGCGTTTCGTTCGGCGGCACGTTCGGCATCCTACACTCGGCTATCCAGGTGAGCGGCCCAGCTTTACCGTAGCCCATCGGAGCTTTGTGTAAGCCCGGATTCCGTAACAGAATCGACTGAACAAGACCCAGATCTTGCCGGTCGATCGCATCCTTCAGCTGCCCCACTTCTTGCAATGAATCTACGTGAGCCTTCAGTTTCGGCCAGCTCCGAAAACCGTACTCACGAGCAAGTATCAGTTGTGCATTGGTTAGCGAAGAAGCCGCGCCGGCTTTGAACAGGTCTTTGGCCTGGTCCTTCAACTGGAGGAGATTTGGGCGATCAGGAAGGGTGCGGATAGCACGAGAAACTTGGTTCGACATTGCGAACTCCTTTCATCGAAGTGCCCGTTGTCCGCATTGTCGGGCCGAAAGAAGTTTCGCGAAGCTAGTTTGCTTTAAAGGTGGGTTTCTACCCTTTCCGCGGACCGGATGCGCCCTTCGCGCTCCTTTTAGAATACACAGCGGAGGAATTCGCTTACATCCTGTTCTCAAGATGGCGTGATGGCTCACTTACTAAAAGATCATCTACCTTCATCAAACTTGATCCTGGTGACATGAGTGTTCCAAGTGACGCTCGCCGAGCAGAGGCGTCAACGTCTCCATGCTTACGCATTCCTGTTAACGGCGATCAGATCTGTGGCTGTGCTCACCCTTGACAGCGCTGGTCTGTTCTTGATGATGTGACACTCGTGGATCTAAGGTTCAGTTCATTCGGGACTAAATGAGCGAAGTCACACATGATTGATGTTTCATCAGTCTTACTGCACAAGTAAGTAACGTAAAGATTTTTTTGCTTCATTCATCACAAGCTAAGGGCAGGAACGTACTCTATTTTGCGTGCTAAAAGCTCATTCGAAACCTAAGATTCAGAGTGGCCGAGGAGTAGCACGAGATGAAAGCGCCACTTCCTGTCGAGTGAGAGGACTTGTTCTTCTTGTGTTTGAAAGCCAGGAACCGGTCTAGACATTCGGTATCAAACGAACGATCCGATCCGGGGCGTTCAGGACGACGTAGAGGAAGCCGTCCGGCCCGTTGACGATGTCGCGGACGCGACCCATCTGCTCAAAAAGCAATTCTTCGTGCGTCACCTTTCCGTTGTGAATCTCCAGGCGGCGCAAACCTTGTGTGGCGAGTGATCCCAGGAAAAGGTTGTCGCGCCAGTGAGGAAACTTCCTGCCGTTGTAGAAGGCCAAGGGGCCCGTTGCGATCGAAGGAACAAAGGTGGTGACGGGATCGTCCATGCCGGTTTGCGAAGTGTGATCGGTGATGGGCGTGCCGTCGTAGTTGATTCCGAAGGTGATCAGTGGCCAGCCGTAATTATGGCCGCGTTCGATGATGTTGATCTCGTCGCCACCACGCGGACCATGCTCGGCCTCCCAGAGAACCTTGCCTTCAGGGTCATAAACAAGACCCTGCGGATTGCGATGGCCGTAGCTCCAGATGCTGGCGATGGCACCGGGCTGATGAACGAAGGGGTTGTCCCTTGGAATGCTGCCGTCCTCCATGACGCGATGGATCTTACCGTTTGGATGCGCGAGGTTTTGCTCGTCACCAGGGTGGGCGCGATCGCCAACCGAGAAGAAAAGGTGACCCTTGCCGTCGAGGAGCAAACGCGATCCGAAGCGTTGCCCTCCCGGGCAGTAGAGATCATCGTCTGCCTTGAAGATCTGTTGGATATTCGTGAGTGCGCCGTTGCGAATGTGTGCACGAAGAACGGCCGTCATGCCTAAGCCGTTCGCGTTCTTGTCGCCGTATGAAAGATAGATCCAATCTTGTCCCGGCTTTGCAAAGTGTGGCCCGATAGCAACATGCAGCAAGCCACCCTCACCGCCGAAAACCTTCGGTGTTCCGCTGATAGCTTGAACCGCAAGTTGCTTGTTTTCCACAATGCGCAAGCGACCAGGACGCTCGGTGACCAGCATGCTGCCATCGGGTAGGAAGGCCAGCGACCATGGTTCTACCAAGCCGCTTGCGATAACAGGCTCGAGTTTGAAGGATTCCGTTTCGGTTTGAACCGAGGTGTTGGAGGCAATTGTTTTGGGCTGGCGAGCTGCCTTCGCAGTTGCCGCGCTGCGTTCATGGATGTAGACGACCAGAGCGCGGATCTCGGAGCTGTTGAGCAGAGTCTGCATGTTTGGAACGCCTGCCTGGGTGTGACCATGCGCGATGGCGTTTGCGAGCGCCGCGTCGTCCCTAGTGCTGCTGAACAGGTGACTGATGAGAGCGGGTGCCGAGCCGCCTGTCATGTCCGGGCCGTGACATTTCGCACAGGCTTCGTTGTAAAGCGCCTTCACTTCGCGGCCACGACTGGGAGGGTTGCCCTGCGCCACGACTATTCCACAATGAAGCAGCAGCAACGAGGCAAGGCTCAGCGAACGGAAGATGGACATGGGTGAAATTTCAAGCTTACAGGCGTATGGTTCCGGTCTCGCTCACGTCGTGGCCGGCGAGCATACTGAGCCGCCTGCGGAAGCTGCTGGTTGTCAGAGTGTCTAGCAATACCTGGACACCCGGCAACTTGCAACATTTCTGTGTGATCGTCAGGTCGAAGCGCTCCGTTGTCAGCGGAATGAAGCGAAGATTGAAATGGCGGGCGGCCGTTTCAGCTCCCACGCATACGTCCGCTTGACCGTTGGCGATCTGCCAGGCGGCGGACAGGTGGCCAGAAGCGGTGCGCCGCCAGCCTTGCACTTGGCTTGATGAAAGTCCAAGCTTCTCGAGCGAACGTTCGACCAGGCGGCGACTCTCAGAACCTTTCTCGCGGTTGAGGAAGCGCACATCCTTGCGCACCAGGTCAGCAATCGTTCCGATGTTCTTGGGATTGTTCCGGAGCACCATCAAGCCTTGCTGCCAATGAGCGAACGTGACGACATGAATTTCGTCTGCGCTGAGAAGACGTGTGACGGCTGGAACGTTGTAGGTGCCGGTACGATCGTCCAGGATGTGAGAGCCCGCGATTGCGACGTGGCCCTGCTTGAGCGAATGGAGTGCGCCTACGCTTCCGGACTGAAGTATGACAAGGTCGACGCTTTGCTTTTCGAGTTCACTAGCCACCAAGCGAAGGGCAGGATCACAACCGGCGACCGTGAGGCTGGTGATCACGTGGCTACCTTGCTCATTTTTCGGATTGAAGAGTTGTTCGACCGTTGTGTCAAGCGCTTGTGCGAGTCGCAGTGCAACCGTTGTGTTCGGAACGTAAGTGCCGGCTTCTATGGCGTAGATGGTTTGCCGTCCTACGCCGACCTGTTGAGCGAGGGCAGCGGCAGCGATGCCACGCTGTTCCCGGATCGTTTTGAGCAAGCTTGGCATGGAAGTGCTCAAAAATGCAGTTTGAGCGCGAACTCGAAATCACGGGGATTGCCGGCGCTGGTAATGGTTCCGAAGGCGGCGGAGCCGAAGATGGCGTTCGGGTCGTTGAGCGGCGGCGTGTTTGTCACGTTGAAAGCTTCGGCGCGGAACTCGAGATTCCAACGTTCCGTGAAGAAGAATGTTTTGCCGAGCATGATGTCGGCCTCCTGTAGGCCGGGCCCGCGGATGGGATTGCGGGAACTATTGCCGAGGGTGAACTGGGGTGCGTTGAAGAAAGCGGCAGTGTTGAACCATTCCGTAGCGCTTCGATTCCCAAAGTCGTTTGGATCAGTAGAGCGGTTGGGGCGTTGCAGCGCGTACCCTAGGCTGGCGTTGTTGTTTGTGGCCTGGCTGATTGGAACAGCATCGCCGGCCTGAATACGTAGCAGGCCGGCAATCTCCCATCCGGCGATGCGCCAAAAACGTGGGACTTCGTAGACCCAACCGGCAGAGAAGACACGCGGAATGTCACCGCTCGAGACATCTTTCTCCAGATGGCGATTGAAGGCGTCGGCAGCCCCGGTGGAATTCAGAACCGGTCCGGTAAAGATGGTTTGTGAAAAGTAAGAGGAGGCATCGTCGATAAGCTTCGAGAAGGTGTAGGCGAAGGAGAATGTCAAACCGTGTGAGAGTCGCTTTTCGAGCTTGGCCTCCACAGCATGATAGGTAGAATTGCCGACGTTGTCACGGAACAACGCGACGTTGGTGAAGCGCGGAAAGGCACGCAGAAGTTGTTGTTCAGCAATGGTGCGTGTGTCGAGCGCCGACGAGGCGGGCAGTTGGCCGAAGTAGGGATTGGGCACCCTGGTGAGCAGGGAAGAACCAAGCGCGAGGTCGGCAGAAGGAAGCTGGTTCAGATTGGCTTCGGGCAGGCCAAGGCGGGTGTTTTTCGAACCGAGATAGCCGAGCTCGAAATTGAGGGTTTCGCTCCAGGTTTTTTGCACGGTGAAGTTCCATTGCTGTGAGTAGCCGGAACCATTGTCCCGTTGTGAGCCGAAGACGCCTTGGCCCAGACCGGAGTTGGCGTTGGGATCGGTGATGCTAACCGTGGGTCCGTTTGCCAGAGTGAAGGCTGCGTTGAGGTTGTCTTGCGTTTGCTGCCCGACCGTTTGGACAAAGGGGAACTGCGGCAACGTGAACGGTGTCGTGACGCCGGACTGTTCGAACCAAACGAGGCCGTAGCCAGCGCGCAGGACGACGCTCGGAGCGGTTCGGTAGGCGAGGCCGACACGCGGGCCGAAATCGCCCCTTTCCAGGTTGCGCGCGGTTTGGGGAAAGTCGAGAACTTGTGTGTTCAGGTTGAAGACTGCGCCTTGGTTGTTGATCTCGTGGGACGGAAAGTTCAGCGTGTAGCGGGTTCCAATATTCAATGTGAGGCGATCCGAGATGCGCCAATCGTCGCCGATGAAAAATTCGGCAATGTTCGCTCGTTCCTGTAGTTGCTGGCGTTGGATATCGATGGAGAATGCGCTCACTTGACCAAGCAGCAGGGAAGCAAGGGCATTGCCGCTGCCGTTCGCTCCTGTTCTGTTTGTACCGGTGGTGTTGAAGGTGTAGGAACCGGCTGGATTGGCAGGCTGGAGAACGTCCAGAGCCTCGCGGCGAATATCTGTGCCAAAGGTGAGCGTGTGGCGGCCGTGCACCCAGGAAGCCGTGTCGAGGTATTCGATCACGTTTGTGGTGAAGCGTGAATTGGCACCGGCGCTGAGGCCGATCTGCTGGAAGCCTGTGACGTTGAAAGTAGGCAACACGCCGGAAAAGGCATTCGCCGGGATGCCAGGCACCAGGAGGCCATTGTTGGCGATGCCGATGCCGGTGGAATCACGTTCCGTGAAGCCAAAGCGAGCCTGATTGAGAAAGCTGGGAGTGAGCGCCCATTGGTGTTCGGCAATTCCTTGATAGCCGCGCGTCACCGTTTCGGAGATGACGCCAGTTGTGAGTGCGCCACTGCCGTCCGGCAAAGGATAAACCGGAGTATCGTCATCGCGAAGCTCGGTGAAGCGGGCAAAGACACGCTGGCGTGAACCGAAATAGCGGTCGAGGCGGGTATCGAATTGGTCCTGCGCATCCGGTTCAACGCCAGTGCGGATGTAGTTGTTCGCAGTGCCGGGGCGGTTCGGAAGCGGGTAGCGATCGAGTACTTCGGTGGCGATGGGATCGAAGCGGGTGACTGGGATGCGATTGCCGGGAAACTGCGTGCGATTGGGCGTAGCGGGATCGTAGATGGCGTTTGAAAACTGACCATTACGTTGTGCGAGTGTGGGCACCGTGCTGAGGCGGGGAATGCCGGTGCGGAGGCGGGTACCTTGCCAATCGACAAAGAAGAATGTCTTGTTCTTCTGGATAGGGCCACCCACGGCCAGACCATATTGATTGCGGCGAAACTCCGGCTTAGAGCCTGCGGCGGCGAAGTAGTTGGTGCCGTTCAGATCTTCGTTGCGGAGGAACTCAAAAAGAGTGCCGTGTAGAGCATTGCCGCCGGACTTGGTGTTCACAAGCACGGCACCTCCGTTGGAGCGGCCGTATTCAGGCGAGTACGAGTTGATGTTGATGCGGAACTCCTCGATCGCGTCGATGATGGGATAAAAGACGACCTGGCCGGGTTCAGGTTGAAGGGCGCTCACACCGTCGTAGATGTATTCGTTGGTACGGGGACGGCTCCCATTGATGCGAGGCAGCAGGGAACCACCACCAGGAAGTGCAACGCCGGGCGAGAGAGCAATCAAGGGAATGAAATTGCGGCCATCGAGCGGGAGGTTGACGATCCGCGTAGCGTCCACGTTGAAGTTGACTGAGCCGGACGCAGTTTGTAGCGGTGATGCTGCTTCGTTGACATTGACCGTTTGTGTTTCGTGGCCTAGCACGAGTGCGATGTTCTGCTCCGTTCGATCACCAATGCGGAGCGTGATACCGGTTTGGACATAGGATTCGAAGCCGCTCTTGCCGACGTTGAGACGGTAGTTGCCGGCCGGCAGACCGATCAAGTGATAGCTGCCGTTCGCGTCAGTGATTTCTGTGAAGCGGGCATTTGTGCTGCTTTCCTGGGCTGTGACCTCGGCGCCGGTGACAAGGCTGTTGTTCGGATCGCGGACCGTTCCGAAGAGTTCGGCCTTGCCGGATTGCGCAGGAGCGAATGCTGGAAAGAGTAGAGTGACCGCAAGCCAAGCGCAGATTGTTTGGAGGCGAAGGATGCGATTGTCTTTTATAAACGACATACTATTCGGCAATCGACATGGTAGCGGACGTGCAGAAGGTGATTGATTGTTGTGTCTTCAGTAAGTCCACCAGGGTCCACGTCGCCGGAGCAGTTGGCTGTCCATCACACTGAAGCCGAGTGACGACGGGAGATGACACTGTCATTCAGCCGATCTTGTCAATTTCTTCTCATCCGAAGTGACAGCAGGTTGCGTACAGATAGTTGCCGCGACGAGAGGCAGATTGGCGATTCTGCTGACTGAAACGCCGATTGTTCACATGAGGAGAATTGTGATGTTCCGCCATAAAAGATACGCTTTGCTTGGAACGGCTTTGTTCCTCGCGCTCGGTAATGTGACTGTCTTCGCCGGCACGGTCTCGGTTGATTCGGGTGAGCTATCAGGCCCAATTACCGAAACCGGCTCACTAGCGAGTGAATCGCAGGTTTTCGAAGACTCCTTTTCGGTGTCGTCTTACACCCGATTAACGGCCTTTACGACTTCGTATGGAGGCGGAACCAATGCGGACGGAAGCGTGACAACGGCGGGCGGCTTTCAACCTAACCTCACCTTATACACGGGCTCGGGTCAGTATGTAGCGAGTCAAGCTGTATCGTCCTCGATCGCTGCCACTGATCCCAGTACGGGTTTGCCACTGGATTCCTATCTGATGAAGACCGACTTAGCACCCGGACCATATTTACTGGTGTTGACGGATTGGCAGAATCAGCAACCTGCAACTGCCACCAATTTGTCGGATGGATTTGTCGGGCCAAATGGCGGCTTCGTTGATGAGATGCTGAACGCCCGTAATGGCAACTACGCATTGAATGTAGCGAGCGAAGCGGTGCCAGAGCCTGTCCCTGTTGCTTTGATCGCTCCGGTTTTGCTGTTGCTTGTTTTAGGGTCGGTTCGTAGACGTCGTTTTCGCGGACCCGTGTTGTAGGCAGGCAGTCTACCCTCCAGCTTCGTTTCGTAAAGAACTTTCAGAAGGAGATCACCGTTATGGCTAAGGATCGTTTGTTGAATGATGTTATTGCAGAAGCGCCCAACCGCCGCAAAATGTTGCGGAGCTTAGGCGTTGCCACGGCAGCAGTCGGGGCGCTTGGAACAGTGAAGCTGCGTGCAGACCCAGCTGAGCCGAGCGTGGTTGACGTGCTGCAGTTTGCACTCAACCTGGAGTACCTGGAAGCGGAGTTTTACACCATGGCGACCAGCGGCATGACGATCGACATGGCCCCGTATAGTATCGGGATCGATGGCGCCGGGCAGGCAGGTGCAACTACCGGCGGCCAAATGGTCAATTTCGCAAACGATTTCGTGTTTACCGCTGCGGTTGCGGCAGAGATCGGCAAGGACGAGAGAAACCATGTGACCCTGCTCCGGACCGCGCTTTCGCAAGCGGGGGTACAACCGATTGCGAAGCCAGCAATCAACCTGAATGCACTTGGACTAGGGTTTGGCAGTGAGGCGGAATTTGTGACGCTGGCGCGTGTGCTGGAGGACATTGGAGTAACGGCCTACGCTGGTGCCGCTCAGCTGTCGAGCGTCACGCAGAGCCCGTACATTGGAACCGCGGCGCGCATTCTGGCTGCCGAAGCGGAGCACGTTGGGAACATCCGGCTGCAGGCCGCACGACTCGGTTTGATGACTCCCCAGCTCGATAGTGTTGACATTGTTCCGCCTCCAAACGGATCGCAATTCATTTCTGTTGATCCGATGCAGGGGCTGGTTGGCATTCGGACGCCGGCGCAGGTTCTTTTCCTGGCGTATGCCGCTGCAAATGCGACTGGCGGCGGCTTCTTCCCGAACGGTGTCAATGGGAACGTAGTGATGTCCGGCACTTCGGCCTAGTGATGTGTAATTGGCAAGGAGCAGTGACAGTCGTTGTGTTGTCACAGCTCCTTGCCTAAGCTTTTGTTCGTATCGGTTCCCGTGCAGGCTGATACTTAGATCCTCCCAGGAAGCCGTTCTTGTCTCTTCAGTGTTGAATCGTCGTTCAGTGGCCTTTTTCCGATGAAGCAAGATGTAGAAGCTTAGCCGATAAGAGAATCGACCCTGATCCTGCCTACCTATTCTTTCCAAAATTCAGTCACAAGTTGACAGGCCGATTCCGTCGCCTGGCTGTTTGTGCTTATCGTGCACACTTCGAGTGTTGTTGTCGTTCTCTTACCGAACAGGACAAGCGCGATCTACTGTCTCGCAAAATTGAACCGCCAAAGCTTCCTCATTCAGCGCCATAGGATGTCCGACGTATTTCAGTTGGGTATGCCTTCGCCCATTTCATTGTGGAGGTGGCTGCGAAGCGGACACGGCTCAAGGCTACAGGGAAGATTCGATCTGGCGAGCGATTTTGAGAGGCTGTTCCGCGTCGGCAAAGGATCGGCCAGCCATTTCTCGCGTCGGGTTCGGGGTGCGAGGCGGGCTACGTCAGGACATGTTGATTCTGATCGAACGTGATCCCCTGCGTTTGGGGCACTGCTGTGCCACTCTTACGGACGGCCAGTACTGACTTTCTAAATCTTTGGCAGTAGACGAGACTTGAAATTCTAGGAGCGGATCGTCATGAGGTTCGGCTTTTAGGCGTCGTTGGATGTAAAGCCAGTGTTTAATCACCAGGATCGTTACATCGACTGGATTACGCCAGTTCTTAATTCGTTTATCGGTTTGCTGCAGATGTTGGTCACGCTTGTCGCGTCAGTCTTCATGCAAGACTTGGGCTTTCCGATGTTCAACTTCTTTGCACCGTGGCTACCGTTAATAACCGCTGTCGCTTTTGTTGTTGGCGTCCTCGGTTGCAAACGAGAACCAAATCACAGTTGGGTGCTTGCTGCCGAGATAAATATTCCGGCATTGCTGATCGGCTTGCTGGTTCCGTTCTTTTGGATTGGGGCTTGCCTTACGATTCCAGCGACTGCGGCCGGAGTTGCGCTAGGGCGTAGATTATTCCTGCGGAGATCGCCTCTGTAAACCTCTTCTGAGACCGCATAAACAGGTCTCGTTTTCCAGCAGGTTTGTTCAGGTGGGCACGATGCAGGAGTGTAGGCGACGAGCTTGCATCTTATGGCGAATCGTGTAATTATTCAAGCTGCTGAATAAATATTCAGCAGCTTCTTGCTCATGTCTGCGTTCTCGTCCAGAGTGATTACACGTTCCGCTTCGTTGCATGCGTTGCGGAGTGATTTGGACGCCAATGCCGAGCAAGTTCGAGCGATTTTGGAGTTGGCAGCCCTTGTGAAACGGACGCCACGGGCGTTTGCTACGGTCTTGCAGGGGCGGTTTGCGGCTTTGTTGTTTGAAAAGCCTTCGTTGCGGACTCGAGTGACCTTTGAGTTGGCGATGAAGGGGCTGGGCGGGGATGCTGTTTTGCAAACGGGTCCAGTGGCGGAGCGGGAGTCGCTGCCCGATGTGGCTCGAAACCTGGCTCGCTGGGTGGACGTGATTGTGGCGCGGACCTTTGAACAGCAGACAATTGAGGAGTTGGCAGTTTGGTCTGGATTACCTGTCGTCAATGGCTTGAGTGATCTTTATCATCCCTGCCAGGCTTTGGCCGATGTTCTCACGTTGCAGGAGCAGTTCGGTTCATTGTCTGGATTGACGCTGGCCTATGTCGGCGATGGCAACAATGTGGCGCATTCGTTGCTGCTCACTTGCTCTCGCTTAGGGATTCATTGTCGAGTGGCGACTCCGGCGCCGTTTGTTCCGCGGCCGAAGATCGTCGAGCAGGCCAGGGAGTTCGGCCGGATATCCGGGGCTGGAGTTTCTGTTCTGCATGATCCGTTCGAGGCTGTCAGAGATGCTGACGCTGTGTACACCGATGTCTGGGTATCCATGGGACAGGAAGCAGGTGTCGCGGAGCGGCTACAAACATTTGTGCCGTTTCAGGTGAACGCCGCGTTGATGGCTGCTGCTCCTGCACATGCGAAGTTCATGCATTGTCTGCCGGCCAAGCGAGGGCTGGAGGTGACCGATGAAGTCCTCGAGTCTGCACAGTCTGTCGTGTTCGAACAGGCAGGAAACCGGTTGCATGCGCAGAAGGCAGTTCTGTTGAGCATTCTGCAACCCGCAGAAGCGTCGGCTTGATTCAACGCGAAGTTTGTCCGTAATTTTTCATGACCAAGATTAGTGCGCGCAAAGTGGCTCTTGCCTATTCAGGCGGTTTAGACACATCCATCATCATTCCGTGGTTGAAGGACAACTACGGCTGCGAGGTGGTGGCTGTGTGTGGCGACATTGGACAGGGTGGCGATGAGCTAGAGGGCCTGCGTGAAAAGGCCCTCAAAACGGGAGCTTCTGAAGTGTATGTCGAAGACATGCGCGAGGAGTTTGTCAGCGAGTATCTGTGGAAGCTGATCCGCTCGGGCGCCGTGTATGAACACAAGTACCTGCTGGGAACATCCATTGCGCGACCGTTGCTGGCAAAACGGCAGGCAGAAGTCGCCTTGAAGACGGGTTGTGATGCATTGGCGCATGGCTGTACCGGCAAGGGCAACGACCAAGTGCGATTCGAGCTGACGTACAAGGCACTGGCGCCGCATTTGAACGTAATTTCACCGTGGCGCGAGTGGGACATTGTGTCGCGTGAGGATGCCATTCGGTATGCGGCGGAGCACCATGTGCCCATCGCGGCCACGACGACGAAGATCTACAGCCGCGATCGCAACATTTGGCACATATCGCACGAGGGCGGGGAACTGGAAGATCCAGCCAACGCTGCACCGGAACACGTGTGGATGTTGACCAAGTCACCAAGCGAAGCAGCCGACGAACCCGCGAAGGTCACGATTGGATTTGAGCAGGGTGTTCCGGTTTCGCTCGACGGCAAACGGATGAGTGGGGTGGCGCTGCTCGAAGCACTGAATACGTTGGGTGGCGAGCACGGCATTGGGCGCATTGACCTGGTGGAGAACCGTTTTGTCGGCATGAAGTCGCGCGGTTGTTATGAGACGCCGGGCGGAACTATTTTGATGGCAGCAGTTCGTGAGTTGGAGGCATTGGTGCTCGATGGACGAACGATGCACTATAAGCAGAAACTGGCGCTCGACTATGCAGAGATGGTGTACAACGGGCTGTGGTTTACGCCGTTACGGGAGGCGCTCGACGAGTTGTTTGCGCACTTGAGTGAACCGTTGACGGGTGACATCACTTTGCAACTATTCAAAGGCAATTTGCAGCCATTGTCACGACTTAGTGCGCACTCGCTATATAACCTGGAAATTGCGTCATTTACTATGGGCGCGAGCTATGACCAGAAGGACGCGCTGGGGTTCATCAATTTAGTCGGTTTGCCGATCAAGGTGCGAGCGGCGTTGGCGGAATCGCGTTCATGAGTGTTTCATCGTCCTCATCCACAAGCAACAAGCTATGGGGCGGGCGCTTTGCAAGCGGGCCGTCTGCCACATTTGAGAAATTTTCGGGATCGCTGCATTTCGATCACAAATTGTTGTTTGCGGACGTGCAGGGATCGCAGGCTTTTGCGCGGGCGTTGGCGCGGGCAGGAATCATCACCGCTGCTGACTTCAAGCAAATCTCGGAAGCCTTCGATGCAATCGCGCAGGAGGCAGGCGCAGACCCACACTATTTCGAAGGCGCGACCGATGAGGATGTGCATACCTTCGTCATTCGAAAGCTCGGCGAGAAGGTTGGCGCGCTGGCGGCGAAGATCCATACAGGCCGTTCGCGCAATGAACAGGTATCGCTCGATACGCGGCTGTACCTGCGGCGCAGTTGCGACACCTTGCTCGAGAGAATAACGGAGCTGATGGCGGCGCTGCTCGAGTTGGGGCAGCGCTATCCACAAGCGGTGATTCCCGGCTACACGCACATGCGGCGAGCGCAAGCGGTTCTTTGGCCGCATTATTTGCTGGCGTACTTCGAGATGCTGGAGCGCGACTTCGAGCGAGTGGAGCAGGCGCGTACACGAATCAACACGATGCCACTGGGGTCGGGCGCGCTGGCCGGAAACGGATTTGGATTCGACCGCCGTGCCATTGCGGATGACCTTGGCTTTCCGGTTCTCACTCGGAACAGCATGGATGTATCTGCGGATCGGGATTTCGCACTCGACTTTTTGTATGCGTGCAGCACCGTGATGTTGCATTTAAGCCGGCTGGCAGAGGATTGGATTCTGTATTCGAGCGAGGAGTTTGATTGGCTCGCGCTCAGTGATGAGGTGACAAGCGGATCAAGCTTGATGCCGCAGAAGAAGAATCCGGATTCGCTCGAGTTGATTCGTGGCAAGGCGGGACGCGTGTTCGGGGACCTGACAGCGTTGTTTGTCACGATGAAGGGCTTACCTTTGACATACAACCGCGATATGCAGGAAGACAAGGAGCCGTTGTTCGACGCGTTCGAACAAACGGTGGATAGTTTGACAATGGCGGCGCAGGTGGCCCGAACCGTGGAGTTAAGACCCGAGGTGCCGGCGGCGGCGGCAGAAGACTCGTGGGTGGTGGCGACCGATTTAGCCGAAGAGCTGGCGCGTTCGGGAGTTCCATTTCATCAAGCTCATATTCTGGTCGGGCGGTTTGTTTTGGATAGCGTGAACCGCGATAAGAAGCCGGCAGATTGGACCGCTCAGGAATTGACGGCGTTTGCGCCTGAGTTTCGTGCGGACATGGTTCGCCTGCTGCGCCCAACAGAGGGCATGAAGTCACGTGAGATCTTGGGCGGCACGGGGCCGAATGCGGTGGCGGAGGCACTCGGAAAAGCTGCGGAACGGCTGCAGAAGATGCGGCAGACCATGAAGCTGTAGCCAGCATCGCTCCTTATGAACAAGAGTTTTCGGCAAGCTCAAATCCTTCAAGTCATTCGCTCAGGGAATGTCTTCACGCAGGATGAGCTGGCGCGAGAACTCGGAGTTCGGGGCATACAAACCACACAGGTGACGCTTTCGCGTGACATGCGGGAGCTGCACCTGGTGAAGACTGCGGACGGGTATCGAAGATTGCCCTCCGAGGTGCGCGGGCCAGACCTTGAGTTTGTGCTTGATGAGTACTTGCAGGACATTCGCGTGGCGCTGAATCTGGTGGTGTTGAAGACTAGCCCAGGCGGTGCAAGTCCGCTGGCGACCGCGATTGACAGCAAGGAGAATCGCGATGTTGTGGGTACGGTAGCTGGTGACGATACAGTGCTGGTGGTGACACAGGACGAGGCGGCCGCGCAGCGATTCCGAACGTCCTTGATGCAGTTAGTGGCGCGGGACACACCGACACCAGCGCCGCCCTAGTTAATGGGAATGGTTGTGATGAAGAGACTCGGCTGCGTGATCGTGACCGGCACCGATCGTGTGCACCTGGCAGCCGCGATCCGAAACAATGCAAAGAACATGCTCGAACTGGATGGTGGTGTGGTGAATGTTGAAGGTGCAGAGTACGTCGTTAATGCGCTTCAAGATGCAGTCGCTTTCAGAGGGAGGCATGTCTTCAATCAGGATGTGAGTGCTAAGGGCGTGCGTGTTTGAACCCAAGCTCCAAACGTGACAATCGTGAACGTCCAGGACTCCTTCGACATTTGATACGGCCTGCATGATTTGTTGCAAGTGCAAGCCGCGCGGCAAACCTTCAAGCAAGATATTGGACGATTCCTTGATGATGTCCCAACCGGTGTAGATGATCAGGATCGCCAAAGCGATGGAAAGCAAAGGATCAATCAAGGTCCAGCCGGTGAAGCGGATGCCGATTGCGCCGGCAATGATGGCCACCGCACCCAAAGCATCGCCAAGCATGTGAACGAAGGCTGCCCGGATATTCAAGTCGTTCTTCTGCGAGCTACGCAGGCCTAACAAGATGCCGCCATTCACGAGCAATGCCAGAACAGCTACCCAGAGCATCACAGTTTCGGTAACAGGCTGGGGATGAAGAATTCGAATAACAGCTTCGTAGACCAGAACTGCGGAAAGGAGAACCAGAGTCCAAGCGTTCAGAAAGGCAGTGATGACACCGGCCCGGCCATAACCGAACGTTTTCGTAGAGCTGGCAGGTTTGCCGCCCAGAACGATGCCGATCGCAGCCAAGAGCAATGCCAGCGCGTCCGTGAAATTGTGACCAGCATCAGACAAAAGAGCCAGACTGCCCGAGCGGAAACCGGCCAAAATTTCGAGAACGGTAAAGGCGAGAGTTGCTGCCAGCGACCAGTAAAGAACACTGCCAGTGACGCCTGCAGAATGGTTGTGATGGTGATGAGCCAGAATCAGCCTTCCCACCTTCTATCGTAAACCTACGGAAGCTTAGCGAGCATTGCCGTCAGGTTTCTTCTCGCCAGGCCGGTACAAGGATGGGACCTTCTTCTTTTTGTCATCGTCAACAGCTGCCGACTGTTGACGCTCACTTTTTTCCTGTTTGGACATCGACGCTTCACGATCCTTCTGCTCGCGCGTGTCAGAGGCCTTCAAATCGCCTTCGCGCTTGTTCATGTCGGAGGCAGAAAGAGACTGACTGTCCGTTGTGGTGTCGATGGCGTCATCAAGGACGAACTTGTAGCGATCAAGGTCGCGGGGGTTTTCGTCTTCCACGTGATGTAGCTCCGTAAGGAAGACTTTTTCAGCATCGACGACAGCAGAAGTTCCCTTGTCGATGGCGAGATGGTGGCGAAGAGCGTCGTCCGAAACAGAGTCGATGGCTTCGATGATCTTGCTGTAGTCTTCGAGGGTGTTGTGGATGAAGATGCTGCGGCCCGACTTGTCTTTATCGAGATATTGACCTAGCAGATCCATGCGTTGCTTGGCGAAGTGAACGTAGAGCAACAGGCGATCGTTGGGGTCCTGAGCCTCGCGAATCTGCTCGATCTCGTTTGGAGTGAGGAAGTCGCGATCCTGCGCGGTAAGAAGAATTGGCATGCCGGCAACCATTGCCGAGACCGCGAGGAGGAGTTTAGACTTCACTTGCGCATCGCCCCTCCCAGCATTATGTCGTGCAACTCCTCCAGCTTTCGATTTGTTTGTTCCGCCCAGCCGCGTTCATCCGGATCGAGACTCTGCACAAGGCTATTCATGCGGCGTTGCAGAGAGGCGACGTTGAGTTCCGCTTGCTTGTAGAAGCGCGATTTGCGCGAGGCGGAGAGTGAATCGACACAAGCGGACAGTGCTGTTGTCATGTCCTCCAAGGCAGCGTCACCTTTGTGGACATCGCCTTCTTTATAGGAAAAGCGAGCAGCCTCGAAGGCCTGATCGGCATAGGCGAGGGCCTTTTGTGAGCGGCGACCAGGATTGGGCTCGGCTTTCAGGTCGGCAAGGAGGGTTTGCGCATTGACAAGCGAACAGACCAGAAGAACGGCCACCAGCGGAACGAGGAGCGCTTCCACAAGCCAAGTCAATCGCACTTTGACGCCTTTCGTCATGGTCACCAATACCACTGCGGTTAGTGTTCCCTTCAGTGAGAAGACGGACCGTTGTCAGCAACGATTCCCAACCAACTTTCCTTCATTGTAGCTGGAAAGTAACGACCTAATGTGACCAGGTTAAGGAGCGGTTGGTGTCCGTCGGGCAGAGGCTGCTTCAGTCGCTTGTTTCTGCAGGTTCCCCATAGTGAGACCGGTGAGAGCCAGGGCAACGAAGCCGATGATGATCAAGGGAATGGTGAGACCCGCCCAGAGAATCAGCGAGAAGCGTTTGGCGTGAGGACCGAGCAAGCCGAACATCATCAAGGCATGTGCAGTTACCCACTGAAACGCGCCCAGCATGCTGGGCGCTTGCGGAACAACACTTGTGAGACGCAGGAGAACAACGATGGAGAAGGACGCCATAAGAGGCACGGCAAGCGAACGGGCCTGCACCAGGCAGTAAACGGGAATGACCTGAGCGCACATGTAAAGACCGCTGACCAGAAAAGAGAAATACAGATAGCGGGAATGGCCGATGAGGTGCAGGTCTTCAATGAGGGTTCCAAACCAATGTGGCCAGCGCGCAGCAAAGCGACTATTTTTTGAATACATGCCATAGCCGAGAAGAAGCGCGAAGCAGAGGATGAAGAAGCCAAGAATATAACCCGCCTTCAAGAGGACGTTAGGAAGGCGACCACTTTCCAGGCACACAAGGAAGCCAGCGAGAAGCCAAAAGCCATCGAAGATGCGTTCAATGAGAGAGGATGCGAACGACACGGAGATGGGGATGGAAGAAGAGCGTGATAGCAGGAAGCAACGAATGACTTCGCCGGCCCGTAGAGGCAGGACTTCATTCGCGAAGAGTCCTACGTAAACAGCCTCAAGAAGATAGGCAAAGCGGACAGGCTGGACTGGCTTGAGGAGCAGGCGCCAGCGCCAGGCATCAATGACGTAGATGGAGATGTCTGAAAGGATGGCAATTGCAACCCATTGCCAATGCATATGCCGCACTTCCCGCCAGATTTGTTCCAGGTGAGCGCCGCGAAGAACCCAGATGAGACATACAAGCGAGAGCACGTTGGTGAGGATGAAAATCGCCCAGAACCGGATTCTGCTTGTACGCTGCACCGGTTTACGAGGCGCGACCTGGGTGCTCAAACCCTCATCATAACGTCAATGTAGAAGCTTGGGAATCGGAGCCGATCAGGAGGTTCATCGTAGTTTTCAGATGAGAAGGCCCATAGCTTCTTTGGTACGGCGAACGGTACTTTCTGCAATGGGAATGACATGATCGTGTCCCTTCGCGAGGACCGAATCGAGATAGGAAGGGTCGGCGGTAATCTCGTGATAGCGTTTCTGAATGGGTTCGAGGCGTGCGATGACGGCTTCAGCGACAAGCTTCTTGAAGTCGCCGTAGCGTATGCCGGCGACTGAGGTTTTCGTAATGGAATCGTCACAGGCTTCGGCAATAGCCAAGAGGTTGGCGATGCCAGAGCCCAAGTTGTCGGGATCGACGGCAGGCGCCGAGTCGGTAGTGGCTCGGGCAATCTTCTTAGCGACGACCTTGGGTTCATCCAGCAAAGCGATCGCGTGATTGCCCCCGGTTGTACTTTTACTCATCTTCTGTGTAGGGTCATCTAAGCCCATGATCCGCGCGCCTATCAGGGGAAGGCGGGTTTGGGGCACCACGAAGGTTTCTCCATACAAAGAGTTGAAGCGGGCGGCGATGTCACGCGTGAGTTCAAGGTGCTGCGATTGATCTTCGCCGACCGGGACGATGGCGGCCTGGTAGAGAAGGATATCGGCGGCCATAAGAACCGGGTATTGCAAGATGCCGTCGCCCATGCCGTCCTCCTTTTCGGACTTCGATTTGAACTGAGTCATGCGGTACAGCCAGCCGAGCGGTGTGACACAGGTGAGAAGCCAAGCCAGTTCGGCATGACCTGAAACGCTAGACTGGACAACAATGGATGAGTGGTCGGGATCGATGCCGGAAGCGATGAAGAGCGCCGCAGTTTGACGTGTTTTTCTGCGCAACTCGGCTGGGTTTTGGTAGTGGGTGATGGCGTGCAGGTCGACGATGCAGAAGATGCTTTCGTAGTTCCTTTGGATCTCGGCCCAATTTTTCAAGGCACCGAGATAGTTTCCAATGTGAAGATCACCGCTTGGTTGGACTCCTGAGAGCACTCGCGCTTGCATGCAATTTTGAATGAATTCTTATCGTAAGGGATGAACAAGAAGAACGCGCTCGCGGCAGTTCGCGACCCGGTGGATGTTGCCATCGAGAAACTGGTGTATGGCGGTGATGGCTTAGCGCGGGTGCAGGGGCAAATCTTGCTGACGCCGTTTGTTCTGCCGGGCGAACAAGTTCGGGTAGTGCCGCGGCGTGCCGGCAGCGGTTTGTTGCGGGGACAAAGGCCCGCCGTATTGAGCGCAAGCGACCAACGGGTTGCGCCACCGTGCCCCTACTTCGGGCCTTGTGGCGGATGTCAGTATCAGCACATCGATTATTCGTTTCAGTTGAAGCAGAAGGAAGCGATTCTGCGGGAAACGCTGCGGCGGATCGGACATATTTCTTTTGATGAGCCGATTGCGGTGATACAGGGGCAGCCATGGGAGTATCGAAATCGCATTCAGTTGCATTTCGAAGGCAGGCGGGTTGGATTTCGCTCACTCGGCTCCCATGCGCTGCAGCCAATTGACCGTTGCCCGATTGCCTCGCCAATGTTGCAGGCATCAATTGCTGCCATAGCCCGAGCAGTCAGCGAGGCACCTTGGCCGAGATTCTTGCAGACCCTTGAGCTATTTACAAACGAGAGCGAGTTGCAGGTTCACGTAGCCGAGTCGAGCCGACCGATTGCGGCGCGGTTCTTTGAGTGGTGCCAGACATTTTTGCCTGCCATGATTGGCGGCCCTTTGTTTTATGAGGCGCTCGGCTACCGTTTCGCAATCGGGCGGTCATCATTTTTCCAGGTAAACCGATTTTTGATCGAAGCCTTGGTGAGTGAGGCTTTGGGAGCGCGGTCAGGTGAGACTGCCATTGATTTGTATGCCGGGGTTGGCTTGTTTTCCTTGCCCTTGACGGAGCGATTTAAGCAGGTTCACGCAGTGGAACGCGGCAAGTCGGCACATCGTGATCTGGAGGCGAACAGAGCGCAAGGAGCGTCCAACAGTTTGACGGTCCATGAGGATACGGCGGAGAACTTTTTAGCGGGGTGGAGCGGTACGCCGGACTTAGTGCTTGCCGACCCACCGCGATCCGGACTGGGCTCAACTGTGACGACGGAGTTGCTGCGGTTACGGCCGAAGCACCTGGTTTTGGTGAGTTGTGATCCAACGACGTTGAGTCGGGATCTGCAACGTTTGCAGGAGGCATTTGCGATTGAGCGCGTCACGATGGTCGATCTGTTTCCGCAAACGTTCCACATCGAAACCGTCGTTCATCTTCGCAGCCAGTAGGGCAGCCATTGTGCTGAGGTTCAAGGCAGCTTCAGCAGGTAACGGTTTTGTTTGACCCACACGAGATAGTGCAGTAAAGAAGCGCGCTCACGCCAAACAAATTGGAAGAAGAGCTTGCGGTCAACTTGTTCCGCAGGAATGCCTGAATAGGTTTCGATACGCCAGCGCAGGTAGGGCGAGGCCCAGGGGCGAAGCCGATAACAGCGCGAAGCCAGCCAGAGAAAGGCGAACATGCTCCGTGTTTATTGCTCCGGAACCCGGGGTGGCTGATTGGCGGCTGTAGTGGCTTTGCCGTCGCGAACGTCGGGTGAGGCATAGTAGCCAGAGCGTGTACGCACGGCAGGCTTGCCCGGTCCGTTGACAGTCACCTTGATCTGTCGATAGCTGCCATCCAGAGCCTGGATGCTTGGCTCGTAGGCGATTGTGTACTGGTTGCGGATGTCGTGTGCGACCTCGACGGCCAGTTCCTGCACGTTCCCGACGTCTTTGGGGTAAAAGGCGAGACCACCAGTCGATGCGGTCAGCTCATTCAACGCACGCCTGGCTTTAGCGGCTTCGTGGCGTTCTTCCTCCGTGAAGAGACCGATGGAGTAAACGAGCGTGTCGGCCTGGTTGCAGCGAGCCACAAGCTTCTCCAAGGAAAGATTGCTGGCATTGTCATTGCCGTCCGTAATCACCAGCAGAACCTTCTTGTCCTTTTTGGCCTGTTTGGTGATGTAGTCGAGCGACATATTGACGGCGTCGCGCATGGCGGTTCCGCCGCGAGAGTCGATGCGGGCCAGGCCCTGTTCCAGCTTGTGGATGTCGCCGGTGAAGGGGACGTCGAGGTAGGCATCGTCGTTGAAGTTGACGATGAAGACTTCGTCCTGCGGATTAGAAGCGCGCACCATCGCAAGCGCCGCGGCTTCCACACGAGCACGCTTGGTCATCATGCTGCCGCTATCGTCGATGAGGATGCCAAGCGATACAGGTACATCTTCACTGCGAAAGATTTTGACCTGCTGCGGGGAACCATTCTCGAAGACGTGAAAATCGTTCTGCTTGAGGCTGGTGAGCAGCTTACCTTTTTTATCGGTGACGCTGGCATGCAGAACCACCAGGCGAGTATCGGATCGGAACTGGGTCCAAGCAGGATAGCTGCCCAACAGCAGCAGGGCAGGGAGCAAGCACCGAAACATCCGGCTGCTGCGGATGGTCGCAGGAAGCTTACTGGGTAGGGGCATAGTATCCAAGCCGGAAAAACGCTTTGAGCGGCGGCAAGCCACGCGGCTGATTCAGCTTAACCTGCACTTTGCGGTATTTGCCATCGCGCTCACGATTGCGCGGCGTGTAGCCGAGCATGTATTCGTTGCGTAGCTCAATGCCAATCTTAGCGGCGATGTCGGGCAGTTCGGCTATGTTATCGACTGCATACGCACGGCCCCCGGTTTGCTCCGCCAGCTCATTTAAGAGACCTGGACCAGCTGCTTCTTCCGGTGTACGGCCACGAGCGGACAGGCCTTCGAAGATGCCAATGGCAAAGATTTGCACATCGGCCTCGCGGACAGCATTCTTGATTTCCGTTTCAGTGTAACGGCTACTGTTGTCTCCTCCATCGGAGATGATGAGCACTGCTTTGCGAGGATTGTGCGCCTTCTTCATCTCATGCATGGCAAGGTAAACGCTATCAAGCAGGGCCGTGCGACCGTGAGATTGGGTGAACGTCAAGGTGCTTTGAATTTTGTCGGTATCAGTGGTGAAAGGAACAGCGAGTTCCGGCCGGTCATTGAATTGAACCAGGAAAAATTCATCTAACGGATTGGCTGTTTTGAAGAATTCGCTCGAAGCCTGGCGAGATTTCTGCAGCTTGGGTCCCATGCTTCCACTGGTGTCAAAGACAAGGCCGATGGAGATGGGCGCGTCCTCACTCGAAAACTGGCTGATGTCTTGTTCCACCTTGTCTTCGTAGAGGCGAAAGTGTTCCTTTTCGAGGCCGGTAACGAAGCGGTTCAGGGGATCTGTAACGGTGACGTTGATGAGAACCAGCGTTTTCTCAACGCGAATATTAGCGGGACGAGAGGTGACCCGAGGCTCGTTTGAAGTGGGTTTTCGTGGCTCAACAGTGACGGAATCGTCGGGCGGAATGGCGACGGGCTTGTCCGATTTTGGAGGGTCGGCTCCGACGAGGTGAGAAGCCAGGATGAGGGCGATTATCGCCGTGACGGCTAGATGTTTAGCGCCCATGGACTGTGCCCAACGGACACAAACCTTCCCCTTGCGATCCCAGCCAAACACCCGCATGCAGAACCAATTTCTGGTTCGATCATAGCATCGCTTGGGAGACTGTCAGATTTGCGACAGAGCGCTGATCGCGCCCGGTTTTTGCACTACGTGGGAAGCGAATAACCGGACGTCTCCGGTCGGTTCCTTCACCAAGGAGCAGCGCTGCAACGAGCGGAATTTCTTGCGAGGGCAAGGCCGCCCGTTGCGGTTGCGAGCCGTTGATCTAACGCTGAATCCGAGCAGATCCACCCTTTGCGAAGGCGCGGACCTGATCGACGGTCGCCATGGTGGTGTCTCCAGGGAAGGTAGTCAGGAGTGCACCGTGCGCCCAGCCAAGCTTAACGGCATCCTCCTCGGGCTCGCCGGTGAGCAGACCAAAGATGAAGCCGGCAGCAAATCCATCGCCACCACCGACGCGATCATAGACATCCAGTTCCGCCGTCGGTGCCTGGAAGGTTTGTCCGTTGATCCAGGCCACGGCGCTCCAGCTGTGGCGATTGGTGGAGTGTACTTCGCGCAGGGTTGTTGCAACGACTTTCACCTGCGGATGCTTCTTCCGGACGTTGTCCATCATGCCGAAGAAGGCGCTGGGGTCCAGCTTGGATTTGGCAGCGACTTCGGGGCCGGGAATGCCAAGGCCGAGTTGCAGATCTTCCTCATTGCCGACCAACACATCGACGTTTTTGACGATCTTGGCGATAGATTCGACCGCCTTCTCATGGCCACCATGGATGTTCCAAAGCTTGGCACGATAGTTAAGATCAAACGAAGTGACCGCGCCGGCTTCTTTGGCTGCCTGCATTCCCTCGATGGCCACTTCGGCGGTTGTCGGCGAGAGCGCGGCAAAGATGCCACCACTGTGGAACCAGCGGACGCCAGAGCCGAAGATCGTCTTCCAATCGAAGTCACCGGGCTTCAACAGGCCGCCAGCCTCATTGCTTCGGTTGTAGAAAACGACAGGGGCGCGAACTCCGAGACCGCGGTCACTATAGACGGCGGCGATGTTGGGCCCATTGACACCGTCATGCTTGAAGTGCTTGTAGAAGGGTTTCACGCCCATAGCCCGAACGCGTTCTGCGACGAGATCGCCGACGGGATAGTCCACCATTGCGGAAGCAACACCGGTGTTCAAGCGGAAACAATCCGAAAGGTTGGCAGCGACGTTGAACTCACCACCACTGACGTGGATCTTGCATTCCGTCGCTTTTCGGAAGGGGATGATGCCGGGGTCAAGTCGATGGACCAACGCGCCGAGCGACAGAAAGTCGAGGCTGCCTTTGTCCGATATGTTCAGACCATATTTCATGAGCTCTCTCCAATGTGGGTCAGATCCGCTTTTTGCGCACGGATCTATCATGGCTTTCGCGTGCCGATGGCAAGTGGCGAACGCGAAACCTCGATCATACCGCTTCAAGCGAGGCCCAACCGTCCATCTGCATAGAAAGGCAGACAGGTCGGAGGAACAAGCGCTTAAGGCGCAAAGTCAGGTGGCGGTTATTGCAAGCGAGCGGCTGCTGAGAATATCCATTTGATGCAGAACGAGATTGAGAACGGGCTCCTCGCCCCAATTGGAGTTGCACATCAAGTGATACAAATCACGTTGTGGCCAAGTTTTGTTGTAGAACCTGGTGATGAAAGCTGCTCGTTCACGGTCTACCCGATTCACTAACTCTTCGGCTTCGGTGCGGGAGCAAGAACGATTGCGCATGACGCGCTGAACTTTTTCCTCAAAACTGCCGTAGACAAACAAGGAGAACGTATCGGTGCGACTGCGCAAGAACCAGGGAGCGCCGCGGCCGACGATGACACAGTTGCCCTCATTTGCCGCTTCCGTGATGACGGTTTCGAACAAAGTGGAGAGTCGCTCGGCGTCGAGCACGTCCATTCCGCGACCGGCGTAGCGCTCTTCATAGCTGCCGCGCAGGAACGTCTTCACAAGGCGATGGAAGGTACTGTCGTCGCGCTCTTCGCGTGAGGAAACGGCATGAACGTGACAGCCGAGGCGGGAAGCAATAGTTTCGGCGATCTTGGCATCCCAGAGTTGCCAACCCAATTTATTGGCGAGAAGCTGGGCCACGCGTGCTCCACCGGCGCCGAACTCGCGTTCCACGGTTACGACTCGAAACATGGGCGTCCTCCTAACCTGACTTGGCCGACAGCTATTTTAATTGAGTTTTCAGTCGAGGTGAACAGCGAATGTTTGTTGCTTGGCGACCGATGCCCAAATTTGTTTTATCCACGTAGCTGTGCGCGAGATTTTCTAAGTCCGAAGGCCACTTGCTTGTATCACCGGAAGAAAGGGATGGACGAGTATCAAATCATGAACGAGTTGGTTGAGTTCGGCCACGCCCTGGAGGTGGAGTCGCGTCAGCAAAGCGAACTCCACGATCACGAAACGATCACTCCTGAGCAGTGGATGCAACAGGTTCGCCACACTTTAGACAAGCTGAGAGCGGCGGAATTGGAGCGGATCGAGACGTTTTATCAGAGGCGCTTGTAGGCGAGCGGAACGGCCGTTTCGGAGTTCGGACTGGCGGGTTGTCGTATCGGGATCTAGTAGTTGGGAGGTAGGATGGGGCATGGCGAGTTTGCCAAACCAGCCACCTCGATTCCAAAGTCTGCAGGAGTATTACGACTACGTTGATGCTCATGGAGACAAGGTTCTTTACAACGGTGGATATGGAGCTGAGCCGGATGCCGCCACCTTCAATCATGCAGCCATCTGCAACAATCTCAATCGTTTCGTTGGTGAACAACTCGATGCGCTTGCCAGCCCTTGTCGCGCGCTCGATGGCAGTATCTTAGTTTTGACTCCTCTCGATGGGGAGCCCTATTACCCTGATCTCACCGTTGTTTGCGGCCAGCCGCTTTTTGAAGGCGGCCGTCAAGACGTCCTGAAGAACCCAGTCGCGTTATTTGAGGTGTTGTCAAAATCGACTCGTCGTATGGATCAGGGCATCAAGCGAGACGCTTATTTTTCTGTGCCGGGACTGGTTGATTACGTCGTGGTGGATCAGTACAGCTACACGGTTGTTCACCATGTTCGAACTTCGGAGCGCTCCATCAATCAGGTGACGTACGAGCTGAATGAGGATGTGTCGTTCCAGTTATTGTCAGTCGCTGTGACGATTGATAAAACGATCTATCAGGGTGTTGAAGTCGGCTGAATTGTTGGAGTTTATAGCACCCCAGAGTTGCCATGCTGGTGGGCGCGACAGGACTCGAACCTGTGACCTCATGCGTGTGAAGCAGGCGCTCTAACCAACTGAGCTACGCGCCCGCT
>JASVWD011673964.1:0-16928 GCA_031763745.1 Pionus menstruus
CCCCGCTCGTCGCGATACCTCGCTTTGGCCAGTTCAACGGAACCGAAGATCCGTCTGGCGGCATATCGCGCTTCTTCGCTGTCCGCACCTTGTTGACGCAGGTCGTCTTCCAACAGGGCGAGGTGTGACTCCATTTCACGATGAAGGGAGCGCTCGGAAGAATTGCGATGAATAGGTGACCAGAGTCGCGAGAAGAAGCGTTTCCAGCTATGCATGTTTTTAACCTGGATTGTTCAGCAGTTTCTGCATGAGATCTGCAAGGCGGTGCCAGCGCTCAGTTTCGGCTGCAAGCGCACGTTCTCCGGCGCGCGTCAGAGAGTAAAATTTTGCATCCCGATTGTTTTCCGTTGTGTCCCAAACTCCCTTGATAAAGCCCTGCTGTTCGAGGCGGAGCAAGGCAGGGTACAAGGTTCCTTGGTTAAGATTCAGCAAGTCGTCCGAGATTTGTTGGAGACGCATGGCCAAGCCGTAGGCGTGTTGCCGTCCCAGTGTTCCGAGTGTTCGGAGAACTACTAGATCGAGGGTGCCTTGAGGAACCTGCGAACGATTCCGCTTATCTTTAGACAATCTAGTGAAACCTGTTCCTGATTGTCGGCCTGCTTGTTTAGATTGTCAAGTGCAATGCTGCTATTCCTTCGGATAGCAGTTGTCAGCGTCGGAGTGTCGCTGTACTATGTGGGTGCAGGGCCCAAGTAGGCTTCTCTCAATCCAGCCCAGGAATTGGGTTTGATTCCGAGTTCGATAGCGCGTCGGGAGATGTTTGTGACTCAATCAAGATTTAACTTGGTCAGCGGCCTTGGTTCAGCAATTGGTGGGTTGGTTATCTACTCGTCCAACCGGGTTCCCTCTGCCTTCATTTGGTTGTTGGCCTCGTCCTTTTGGTTGGTGCGGGCTTTTGCGAAGCGGTCCGATGCAGCGACGCTAGCTTCTCCGTCTCGGAGTATCACCCGGCGTTTGTCGCGACTTGTGTTGTTTTCGTAATCCGGTGCGCTAGTCGTGCCGAAGTGTCTTCATTGGATCGACACTCGTAGCACGCAACGCGGGCAAGAAGGCAGAAGATAAGGCGACGGCAACCATCACCACCGATACACAAAACAAGGTAACAGGGTCAGTTCCGTGCACCCCATACAGCACATTTGCTAGCGAGCGACTAAGCAGTATGGACAGCACCATACCTACCGCTACCCCGATCGCGGATCGCTGCAGGCTTTCAGTCAGAACCAGTCCGAGTACCTGCGAGCGTCGGGCTCCCAGGGCCACCCGCAAACCCAGTTCGCTCATTCGCTCCGTCACGCTGTAAGCGGAGACGCCATAGATGCCCAACACGGCCAATGACAGAGCCAAGAGCGCGAATATGCCGAGCAACTGCGTGTAGAAGCGCTCCCTGTTTGTGGAATCATAGAGCACGCGGTCAACGCTCTTCCCGCCGAAAATGGGCGAGTTTGGGTCTTCATCCTTCATTGTTCGCTTTACTTGCGTCAGCATGTTTTCGGGATTGCCGGAGACCCTGAGAATGATGCTCTTGTGGAGACGAGCTTCGGTCGCCCCGGGCGCGAAATGGCGTGCAACCTGGGTGAACGGCAGGTAAATTTCGGGACGGGGATCGAAGCTCAGTCGAAACTGCCGAACATTCCCAATGATCCCGACGATCTCGCGGGGATGCTCTTCATTTGCCAAACCCTCCGTCTTGAGAGTGAGAAAGCGTCCAATCGGATTTTTCATCCCCCAATATTCTTTTGCGAGTGCAGCATTGATCAAGACTACGAAGGGAGAGTTCTCTCCGTCAGCTGGCGTAAACTGGCGACCACGCAACAGTGGAATTTGCATCGTTCGGAGGTATTGAGGGCTGATAGCTGTAACAATGGCTGCGTGTGGCCGGTACGAACGCTCGTTGGAGTCACCACTCACGATATACTTCGTTTGCTGCCGTTCTGCATCGTTAATCATGGGTAGCCAGTCTACTATGGATGCCGAGATGACACCTGGCTGGTTTCCCAAACGTGAAAGAAGCATCTCGCCGTAGCGATTCACCGCTGGTGTGACAGACGCCAAACCAGTTTGGTTCCAGTCACTGCCGTCGAAGTATTTGCTGCCAGTTAAACGGACCTCCAGTGTGAGCAAATGCTCCGCTTGAAAGCCGGCTTTTGCGTGGAGTACTCTCCAGACAGTGTTGATCATCAGGCCGGCACCTGTGAGTAACGAGGTTGCCATAGCTACTTCGATAACAACAAGAGCGCTTCGAGTTCGCTGACGTCCGCCAGAAGCAGGCACCGATGTTCGCCATCTGGAGAAGACTGCGGCACCCGCGATATTGGATAGTCGGACTGCCGGTACGATTCCAAATAGCAGCCCAGCCAGGACAGCCACCGTCAGCGTGAATGCGACGACCCGGCCATCCGTCCGCATTGCGTCCACTTGTGGCAACCAATCAGGAGACAGGGCAGCAAACAGGTGGATGCCCCAGCTAGTGAAGAGCAGGCCGCAGAATCCCCCGGCAAGAGAAAGCAGTAGATTCTCGGTCAGCATCTGACGAATAAGACGCGATCGTTGCGCGCCAAGGGCAATCCGGATGCTGATCTCTTTGCGCCGGGAGAGGCCGCGTGACAGCAGCAGATTTGCGATGTTGACGCAGGCGATTAAAAGTATGAACGCGACCGCAGCGGCAAATGGAAACAGGATCTCACCAGCCCAGCCGAACAGTTCAACTCTCAAGGGCCTGCACTCGAGGACGATGTTCCGATTGGTTTTCGGAAACCAGTGTTCCAGCCTGGGCGAAAGGCTGTCCAGCGCTTTTTGCGCTGCTTCCAAGCTGACACCTGGCCGCAGTCTGGCAATTGCGCCGAGCCAGCGATCAGTGTAGTGGGGATCAGACGATTCGGACACTGTCATGAGTGTGTTGACGTCCGGCGGCTGCTTGCCAAACAGGGCGAATCCTTTCGGCAAGACCGCGACAATTGTTGCCTCGCCGTTGTCAAGGAAAATGCGCTGCCCTACGACCTTGGGATTGCCGCCATAGTGCCGCTGCCAGAACTCGTAACTGATGGTGGATGCATTGGGGGATTGCCGGCGCTCGAGATCTTCTTCGGAAGGCACATGGCCGAGGATTGGTGAAACCTGCAGCATGCGGAATATCCCCGGGGTGAAGTACTGAAGGGTGACGCGCTCAGCAGAACCACCTCCGACGAGCGCGTTGGATGCCGAGCCCCAGGAAACCGCTTCGACACTTTCGAAGACAGGCAAAGATTGTCGCCAACGCACGATGTCAGCTGGGGATGCCGTTGCGCTGCTATCTACAGGCGGCCCATGGCGAAAAGCGTTTCGAATGGCTAGCAACCGGTCACTGTCTGGATACGGTAGCTGGCGTAGTAACAACGCGTCCCCGATGCTGAAGATGGTTGAGTTTGCGCCGATACTCACTGCGATCGAAAGCACGGCGACGGTGCTGAAGGACGGGGCATTTCGAAGCGTTCGAAGTGCGTAGCGAATGTTTGCCAACAGCTCTGCCATTCAAGAATCCTGGAACGACTATATAGTGGAAGGTCCGGTCGCTTGGCCAAAGATCGTCTTGAGATCCAGTCGCACCGTTTCCTGATTGAGTGCAAGGGTGCCGTTCTCACATTCGCGTAAGCCTGCGTCACTACGTATAGTGAAGGCGCGCTTCAGTTCAGGAACCAAGATCCAGATGTTTTGAACACCAGCCTTCAAGTAGCTGTCGCAGCGTTTCACCACATCAATGAATCCGTTTCCCTGAATTACCTCAATGCAAAGCAGCGGTGCTGAGGATGGTGGCTCACGCGAGGTGGAACGCTCAACGGTAGGGTGAACAGTCTTGTAGATGGCGCAATGGGGAGTGTACGTTGCGACGTGCTGGCCCTCCATGACCAGAAGGCCATGAAGAACTTTGCAGTCAATCAGCCAGCGCTCAAGAGCCTCATAGAATTCTTGTTCCGGCGGTGATGCTGGCGTTTCCGAAGTGGTCACTTCGTTCTGGAAGGAGCTTAAGGTGAAGCCAGCTTTGCTGAGCATATCTTTGGCAAGGCTGTATTCGCCACGTAGCAAACCAAGTAGCAAATGCATTGGATTGATTGCCCGAGAACCGAATCGTTGTGCCTCCTCTGAAGCGTAGGCGAGCACGCGTTTTGAGGGATGACTTAAGGGAAGATCAATTGCAGTGGAGGCTTTCTCGTAGGTAGGTGTCTGCTTACGTACCGTTTCGCAAACGGAGGCGAGTGTCGAGAAAGGCAGGCCGAAGTGGGCAGCCACAGACTTATCTTCTCGACAGATCGCTAACAACAGGTGTTCAGCTTCGATAAAAGGACTGCCAAACTCGCTTGCCTCGTAGCGGGCGAAGAAGATGACTCGCCGGGCTTTCTCGGTATAGCGTTCGAACAGGCTGCAACTTCCTTCAGGAACATTGTACGGTTGCAGGTTCTACAGCCGAATGCTTAATCAGGTATTCTCGCGAATCACATCATCCGCGCTCAAAGTTTCCCTTGGAGACTTATCCATCGCGCAACGCTGTCAGTGGATCAACATGCGCCGCTCGCCTTGAAGGAATCCAGGAAGCAGTGATTCCTACGATTGCAAGTATCGCGCCCGCACTAAGCAGCGCCGAGAGATCGGATGAACTCACCTCGAAGAGCAGACTTTTCAGGAAGGGAGAAACGACCAGCGCGCCCACGCTGCCTAGCAGAAGACCAATTAGAACCAGCTTCATGCCCCTGCGCAGTTCCATCCAATGTAGATCGAGAGGTTTCGCACCCAAAGCTAAACGAACGCCGAACTCGCGCTGACGGCCGGCAATCTCTCCTGCTAAGAGCCCGTAAAGACCAATCGCGGCCAGCAGCAATGCAGCGCCGGCGAAACTCGCCAGCATTCCTGTCTGCAGCCGGGAGGAAGCTGAAGCTTCCGGCAGAAGATTCGTCAAAGACCGAACATCGAAGATCGGCTGGTCGGGGTCCGCTCCTGCGGCTGCTTTTCGCATTGCATGGGCAACCAGAGAAGGATTACCGGATGTTCGAACTACGAAGGCCATCAGGGGCCAGTGCTTCTGGCCCCATAGCTGGTAGATCTCAGGCATTGGATCTGTGTCACGCAGACTTGTTCGCACATTTCCGACGACGCCAATAATCCGATACCAATCCTCGTCCTTCGAGGAACCGCTTCTTGGCCGAGTTTTGACAAGCTGACCTATTGCCTCACCATGAGGAAAATAGCGTGCGGCAAAACGTTGGTCGATCAAGATAAGCCGGGAAGCTTTTCCTTCAACGTACGCCGGAAAGAATTCACCCCCTATCAACGGAATGTTCAAAGCGTGAAAATAACCGTTGTTCGCAGTTCGAAAGCTAACAGAACGCCGGCTTAGGTCGGGCCCTAGATCACGCCCCCGGATGACAATGGGAGCGGATTCGGCGTCACCGTTCAAAGGCAATCGATCCACGATACCGGTTTGAACCACGCCGGGAATCAGGGCCAGCCGCTGCAAAACATTGCTAGTGAATCTTTCGATCTGCTTCTCTGAGGCATCCCAGTTGAACGAGGTGCTCATGGCAATGGTTCGTTCAGGAACAAACCCAAGCTGCATTCGTGATATGCGAAGGAGGCTGTGAAGCAACAAAGCAGCACAAACGAGAAGCAACATGGAAAGAGTCACCTGGCCGGTCACCAGCGCAGAGCGCAGATGCTGGCGTCCCTGGCCTATGCTGCCTGCGCTCCCTTCCTTCAGCCGGTGAGCGAGTGCTCCCTTCACCTCCTGCCACGCTGGTGGCAAACCAGCCAGCAAGGCCGTAATGACGACGAGACCGAAGGCAAACAGGACAACGTGACCGTTCATCTGTATCGCGTTGAGGCGCGGCAAGTTCTGCGGCAAAATGCGCTTCAAAAGATCTATGCTGAATTGAGCCCAGAGTAAACCCAGTGCGCCGCCAGCCAAGGCGAGCCAGCTGACCTCCAGCAAGCGAAGACGTAGCAAGCGTCCTACCGTGGCACCCAGCGCCAGCCTGAGTGAGAACTCCCGTTGGCGCGCCCATGATCGGGCCAGCGTTAAACCAGCGATATTGATACAAGCGATCAGCAATACCGCTCCCATCGCTCCCAGTAACGTCAGCAAGGAAGCGCGTGGTTCTTCCGTGAAGGCCTCCTGCAAAGGTTTCAGGGTTGTTTTGATCGCGAGATCGGTTTCCGGATACTGTTGCGCCAGACGATCATCGATTGTTTGAACCTCGAGGGCAGCCTGCTTTGCCGTGGTCCCGGGCGCCAAGCGGCCTATGATCTCCAGAAACGAAGCTTCGCGGCTAAGGTTCTGAAAGGAAGCCGGCGCGGGTACCCATAGATCGATGTTCTCCGGATATTGCGCATTGGATGGCAGAACCCCGACGATGGTGCAAAGGTCCTTGCCAAGCCGCACAGTTCGTCCCAAGACAGCGCGCGAAGTCTCGAAATATTCTCTCCAGGCAGGATAAGACAGAAG
Organism: Pionus menstruus; assembly: GCA_031763745.1. Lineage (NCBI taxonomy): Eukaryota > Metazoa > Chordata > Aves > Psittaciformes > Psittacidae > Pionus > Pionus menstruus. The sequence goes on from JASVWD011673964.1 coordinate 6,470, forward strand.
CGCGACGTTCGGCTCGGTTCCATCTTCTTCTCGCGTCGTAAAGGGCCGACCCAGAATCGGTTGAATGCCAAGCGTTTTCCCGACCGGCCCAAATGTGCGCAGAGCGTTCAGCCGCACACTGCCTTCTTGCCTTCGCAGGAGAGCGCCCTCGGTGTAGAAACCTGTTAGGCTCCCGAAGGAGTGAGCCGATCGAAAATCTCGTAATCGCGCTGGTGCCCCGCCTAGTGTTTCACCGCGACGGGTTTGGCGAAACTGCACCAATTCGGCTGAATTGGGTAATGACAATGGCTGCCAAACGACGGCATCGACCACAGCGTACAAAGCGCTGGTGATCCCGATTCCCAAGGTAAGCGAAGCGACCGAGACCGCGGCAAACCCCAAATGGCGGCGAAGCTGACGAAGGCTGTAGGAAGCGTCTTGAATCGTTGTTTCCAGCCAAATCAGAAGCTCGGTGTTCCGCGTACGTTCCTTGACGGCAAGGACGTTGCCAAACTGGCGTCGTGCCCGTTGCGCTGCGTCTTGTGGGCTCATTCCATCTGCGATGTAGTCCTCTATCTGAGCCTGAAGGTGGTGTTGAATTTCTTCAGCGATCTGCTGTTCAATCCGGCGAAGCTTGAACACGTTGGTCAACCTTTGAAGAAAAGCCAAGCATCCTCTCCTAAACAAACTGCAGAAATTGAGCTATTGCCGCTGTCAGGTCGGCCCAACGTTGCTGCTCCACACCCAATTGCTTGCGACCCTTCGCTGTAATCCAGTAGTAGCGTGCACGGCGGTTGTTGTCAGAAATGCCCCACTCCGAGTCAATCCAGCCTTCCTGAGCCATGCGATGAAGCGCCGGGTAGAGTGAACCTTCCTCAAGCCGCAAAGCGTCAGCGCTGGTTTGTCGGATGTGCAGAGTGATCCCATATCCGTGAGTCTTGCCGCGAGAACTTAACGTCTTCAAGACAAGCAGATCCAAAGTTCCTTGGAGCCGATCGTTTGGATACTTTCCCACCGCTTGTTTTTACCCCATGTGCCCTGCAGCTCAGTATGATGGTTAGCTTCCATAGCTGTCAACAGGAGAATAGGTGAGATCGCAATTGTCACTCAGCCCTCAGAACATCCGCAGGATCGATGCGAGTAGCCTTCCAAGCAGGAAGCAGGCAGGCAAGGCAGCTCACAACTACCGTGCCTGCAATGACTGAGGCTGATGTGAGGAGATCCGTGCTTCGGACCTCAAATAGCCAAGCGCTAATCAGACGTGTCACAGCCATGGACGCAACCATGCCAGCCAACAACCCGACGAGCGAAAGATTCATTCCTTGAGAAAGGACGAGAACCATGATGCTTCCCCTTGATGAGCCGATAGCCTGACGGATGCCGATCTCGGTTGTTCGTTGCTCCACGGTGAATGACATAAGACCAAACAAGCCCGCCAAGGCAAGAATGAGAGCTACCATCGCCAATCCGCTTAGGATTGTCGTTTGAAAGCTGCGGCGCACATTGGACTCTGCGATCCGTTCGCGCAAGGTCTTGATTTCGAGATCGATCGTTGTATTGAGAGAGCGCACTGCCACACGGATCAGGGCTGCAGCCTGGCGAACCGGAACATTGGTGCGAATCGCGAAGCTATCGCCGGCTTCGATCGGGGTGATGAGCGTTGGTTTGGCCATCCTTGCCAGATCCTGGTCGCGGACATCGGCCAAAATTCCAACGACCAAGCCGAATCTTGGCGGCTGTCCGGAGAGCCGGATGCGACCGCCAATTGGGTTGTGGCCTCGGAAGTAAGCATCTGCGAACTTCTGATTGATCAAGACATTTTCGGTTTGAGCATCCGAGCTGGTGAAATCGCGACCACGTTTCAAAGAAGCACCAAGTGCTTTGTGATAACCCGGGGTCACTCCAACGACTTGAACCAGTTCAGGCGTTTGTCCAAATCCTTCGACCTGGCATTCTGCAAACCCTAAGTTGTTTGTCAGAGGAAGTTCAGTGGATGCTCCGACAAATGTGAAACCTGGAATCGACTCTAGCTTTTCGAGAACGGCTTTGTAGAAGGAGTTGCGAGACTGCTCGGTCGTAAGGCTCTCATTCGGTGAAATCTGGAAAGTGAGAGTGCTCCGAAGGAAACCAGGGTTGACGGCTTGCAGCTTGAAGTAGCTGCGGATCAGGAGCCCGGACCCATTCAACAGGATGACTGATAGCGAGAGCTGAATGATTACGAGTGCCAATCGGTAGCGGTGAGTGTTCGTGACACGCCTTCCGGAGCCGATGCCGGACGAAGCAGCAGACCACGCCGGAACGAGGCCCGCGAAGACGCCAGTCATCAGCGCGAGAACCAGCGCCGCAGTTAGAACACGTAGATCGACGGATGCATGGTCGAAGCGGGGAATATCACCTGGATTAAGGATGAGGAGAACGTGGACCAGAGCGAAGGCCAAGGCGATCCCCAGTGCTCCGCCAATTCCGCTGAGCAGGAGCGATTCGGTGAGAAGTTGCCGAATGATGCGGGCGCGCTCGGCTCCCAACGCTAGTCGAATCTTCAATTCTTGATCGCGCGTCTTGGAACGAGCAAGCTGAAGGCTGGCCATGTTGCTGGTCGCGATTAGAAGTACGAGCGTGACGACTGTTAACAGAGTCCAGAGCAGCTGACTTGCCGGCCCTAGAACGGCTTCGGTCACAGGTTGAGCTAAAACGCGCCAACCTTGATTTAGCGGAGAGTAGAGGAAATTGAGATGAGACTCGATCGCATTGAGTTCCGAGGCAGCCTTCTTTGCTGAGATGCTCGCTTTCAGGCGTCCAATTACTTCGACGCCTTCAGGATGAAGGCCACGATCGGTCTTTTGTTTAACCGTGTAGGCGAGTGGAATCCAAAGTTGTGTTTGGCTTGAGCTTATTGGAAGGTAAGGAACGTCGCCATTATTAGGAAAGCTAAAATCCCGACTCGCGACACCGACTACTGTATATAGTTTGCCGTCCAGTTTAACTTGTTCGCCGATTATGTCTGAACGGGACTGGAAGTAAGATGACCAAAAACTATGGCTGATGACGGTGACTAATTCGTGACCAGGCTGATCGTCTTCAGAAGTTAACATCCGTCCCAAAGATGGTTGGGTTCCGAGTGTCTGGAAGAAGTTAGCATCGACAGCAGCACTGGCGACTGTGTTGGTTGTCTTGCCTTGCGTCAGGCGGGCATTGCCAGGTAAGAACAAGGCAAAACTAGCAACGGTACGACTGAGCCGCTTCCAAGCATAAACATCAGGAACATTCGGTGGGATTTCCTTCGGAAGGCCCTTGTAGTGCGAATTCGGCGTGAACAGATATACAAGTTGTTCAGGATGAGAGAAGGGCAGGGAGCGCAGGAGGACGGCATCAATGATGCTGAACACCGACACCGCGACGCCGATCCCGATTGTGCTGACCAAAAGGATCATCAGAGTGAAACCCGGAAGAGACTTCAGGGCACGTGCTTCGTGCTTTAGATCAGCTACAAGAATTGTGAAATGCTCGCAAATGGCGGACAGAATGACATCGCTGATCGTTCCCAGCCATAAGTGAACAGTTGATTCGGCTTGCAGGCGACAGACGAAGTGATGTTCCATCTCGCCGCCATATTCATGACGGAACTCAGCCGGAAAGCTGTAAAGCAGAGCGCGGAAAATTCTAAGCTGGCTTTGTGCCCAATCCATGTAGCTTGGCTTGTTGTATGAGTTCTGTAAGGCGGGCGACTTCAGCCTTTGCGGCACGACGGCCATCCGGAGTCAAGTGATAGCGGCGGCGGCGATCGCTGACTTTTAATCTCAGTGAGCTTCGCGGTTCAGCCACTTCGACGATGAAGCCATCGTTTAGCAAACGCTTGATTAGGCCATAGAGAGTACCGGCACCTAAGCGAATTTTGCCTTGCGTTCGCCTTTCTACGTCTTGCATGATGGCGTAACCGTGCTGGTCCTGATCGGCCAAAGCTAGCAGAATGTAGAAGGCTTGGGTTGTCACGTTTTGTCCATGCAGACACTTAAGAATATCGTAGCTCGATATAGCGTGTCACGCTATATCTGAAGATATGCAGAAACAACGGTACAAGGTAGCTAAGATGTTATGCGCCGGCTGGGAGGAGGCGGAACGTCACGCCGGAAGATTATGGCAGGGTGTTATTAGAAATACAGAAGGACGATTTATTTCGTATGGTGCGGAGAGGGGGACTTGAACCCCCACGGTGTTACCCGCTAGCACCTCAAGCTAGTGCGTCTGCCAATTCCGCCATCTCCGCAATTTAGGGCAGGACAACCAAATATAACTACTTCTTTGTGGACGACGGAGGCGCTTGAGATGCAGGCGTGCCCGTGTTCGTCGTAGTTGTGCTCCCGGCTTTACTCTTCGACGTGGGAGCTGTGTTTTTCTGGACGACAGCCGATCTGGTGCGTATGATACTACCACCGCCGGCACCGGTCCGATTTTCCAGGATTGCCAAACCCAAAGCAGTCAGCATGAACAAGGAGGCAGCAATTGTTGTCGCCTTCGACAATACAGTGGCTGTTCCGCGTGGACCAAAGACGGTTTGCGAACCCATACCGCCGAATGCACCGGCCAAGTCGGCCGCTTTCCCACTCTGCAGCAGCACCACGATGATCAGAAAAAAGCAGATCAGGACGTGCAGAGCTGTAACCAAATAGATCATGAAAGCTAAAGAGGCATTGTAGCAACGCCGTCCTCCTTCCAGTCGTGCCACATTGGAAGCGTGCCGGCTCCAAACCTAAAGAATGACGACCCAAACGAACTTCATCTTCAAGAACTGCGGGAAACTTATACAAAGGGTGAGCTAGACGAATCAGACTGCAATCCCGACCCGATGCAGCAATTCCAAGCCTGGTTCGCCGAGGCAAAGAATTCAAAGTTAAAAGAACCGAATGCGATGACGCTGGCGACGGCAACGGCCGACGGACGCCCTTCTGCCCGGATCGTGTTGCTGAAAGAAGTGACGAACGGCGGCTTCGTTTTTTACAGTAATTACCTCAGCCATAAAGGCCATGAGCTGAGCAAGAATGGCCAGGCAGCACTGATCTTCTATTGGGCCGAGTTGGAGCGTCAGGTACGCGTTGAGGGTTCGGTTCATACTGTGACGCGCCAGGAAACTGAGAATTACTTCAGACGTCGGCCGAAAGGCAGTCGCTTAGGGGCGCTGGTTTCGCAGCAAAGCCAAGTCATTCCGAATAAGCAGGTTCTGCAAGAACAGCTGGCGTACCTGGAAGCCAAGTATCAGGAGACCGATGATGTTCCAGTGCCCGAAACCTGGGGTGGCTACCGCGTGATGCCCGAGGTTCTCGAATTTTGGCAGGGTCGACCCAATCGTTTGCATGATCGAATCCAATACCGCCGTAAGCCGGGCGAAGCTAGCATGTGGACCATCGAACGGCTCAGTCCATAACCAACGCTTGAACGGCCTGTTCCGTCCTCTGATTAGCACCTTGTTCCTTTTACTTTTCGCAGTATTGACGGGATTGGCAACCACCATTTCCGTGTCGCCGTCCCTTGGAAGCGTTCTCGGCGCTGTGGAGACTCATTACAATCGCGCTAAAACGCTGACAGTCCACTTTGCGGAAAGCTTCTCGATTGGTGGACACGCGCGCCCAACGGAGACGGGTCTGCTGACGTTGCGCAAAGTGGGCAAGATGCGTTGGGAATACACCAGCCCGGCAGGAAAGCTTTTCATTTCGGACGGCAAGGAGGTTTTTCTATACACGTCGCGAGATAATAAGGTCGAGAAAATACCTCTGAAAAATACCGAGGACATGCGTGCGCCGCTCGCGTTTCTTCTCGGTCATTTGGATTTAAAGAAGGAGTTCCAGGAGTTGCAAATGGAACCGGGTCGCGACGGCGATACTGCATGGCTTTCAGGGAATGCCCGGCGTGGTGACCTTCCTTACCGTTCAGTTCGGATGCTGATACGCAAGAACGGCGAAATCAAAGAATTGCAGATAACCGGGCAGGACACCTCGGTCCTGTCATTTGAACTCAGCGGGGAGACCGTGAATGGGCCTGCACCCGAGTCGCTGTTTCAATTCACGCCTCCTCCGGGAGCAACCGTTGTGGATGCCCTGGAATACGGAACTGAAGGCGTGGGAAACCGGTGAGCTTTTAGGAGGAGCGCAAGCAGTCGTGGCTGAATTTGTTCTTCGCTATTCCGACGCTCGTGGGCAGATGCATGAGCAGATTGCTGATGCTTCGAACGAGCGTGACGCCCGCGAACGGTTGGCTCAGCAAGGCTATCTGGTTTACTCGGTTCGCGCAAAGGAACTGAGTGCGCGCCTGAGCGGTGGCGCGACGTCCACGCGTCGCAAAACCGTCAACCTGGAGAAATTCCTTATCTTCAATCAGCAGTTTGTCACATTGATTCGGGCTGGTCTGCCCATCCTGCAAGCGCTCGATCTGCTGGCGGATCGCTTGACCGATGAGAAGCTAGGCCGTCATATTCAAGCAGTTCGTGACAAAGTCAAGACAGGGACGGGGCTGTCCGACGCCTTTGCTGAACGCGCGGTCTTTCCGCCGATTTACATCACCTCGGTTCTCGCAGGAGAAAAAAGCGGATCGCTCACCGAAGTGCTGGAGCGCTACATCACCTATCAGCGGCTGACGCTTTCCTTGCGTAAGAAGCTGCTCGTCTCACTGCTGTATCCCGCGATTTTAATTCTCCTGGTTGTCGCTCTCATTGTGTTCCTGGTCACGTATGTTGTTCCGAACTTTGCGGAGCTGTACCGCAGCATGGAAGCGAAACTGCCGGTCGCGACGTCTGTTCTGATTGCGGTGGGAACCACAGCACGATCTTACGTGCTTTTTGGCTTTGCTGCTTTTCTTCTCCTGCTCTTCGGGCTTTTTCTATGGTCTCGTCGCGAGAGCTCGCAGGAGATTCTGGACAACGTCAAGCGCAACATGCCGGTATTTGGCGAGGTTTGGATGAAATATCAGGTGGCCCAGTTTTCGCGCGTTCTCAGTACGTTGCTTGTCGGTGGTATTCCGCTGGTGCAGGCGCTCGAAACCGCGGGCCGTTCGCTGGGAACAGTTCTGCTGAAGAAGGCCCTCGATCGGGTTGCTGTTCTGGTTCGAGAAGGCCGGCCACTGTCCTCCTCGCTGACCACCACGGGCATCTTCCCCGAGCTGTCCATTCACATGATGGAGGTGGGGGAGTCCACGGGAGCGCTGCCGCAGATGCTGAACAGCGTTGCTGAATTCTATGAGGAGGACGTGTCCACTCGCATGACGGCGCTTTTATCCTTGATTGAACCGATGATCATGATCTTCATGGGCATGTTTGTCGCCTTCGTTCTGGTCGCGCTGTACCTACCCATCTTTTCGCTTGCAGACACCATCAAGTAAATGGCGACAAATACTCTCAAATTCAACGGCGCTCTTTCCGAACTCGATCAGGCGCAAACGGTGGCGCGACGTTACCGCTGTGAGTTCGTCGATTTGAAGGCCACCAGTATCGATCATGAGCTTTTCCGCACCGTACCTGTGGATCTTATGTTTCGCTACCATTTCGTGCCGATCCAGGCCGTCGACGGTAGTCTTTCCATTGCCATTTCAGATCCTACGCAGATCGTACAGCTGGATGAACTGTCCGTGCTGCTGGCAAAAAAGCTGCGCATCAAGGTAGCGACCTATTCGCAAATCTCAGACCTGCTGAAGAAGACGGAACAGTCGCAGCGAGTTCTGGAAGAAGTGACCGAAGGCTTCACGCTTGATGTGGTCGGGGATGACGAGAACGGAGAAGAAACACTCTCGATCGATCGCCTTACATCGGACGCAAACGACATCGCGCCAGTGATCAAGCTGGTGGACACAACCATCTTCAACGCACTGGAACGACGCGCCAGCGATATCCATATCGAAACACGCGATCAGGAACTAGCAATCAAGTACCGCATCGACGGTGTTCTGCAATACGCGATGAGCCCGATTGCAAAAGAGTGGTATTCGGCGGTGATCTCGCGTATCAAGGTGATGAGTGAACTAGACATTGCGGAACGGCGTATCCCGCAAGATGGCCGTTTTCGCGTGCGCTACAAAGGCCGGCTGATCGATTTCCGTGTTTCGATCATGCCGACGATTCATGGAGAAGACGCGGTGTTGCGTGTTCTCGACAAAGAGTCCATGAGCGAGAAGTTCGCACGTCTCACTTTGGACGTGGTTGGCTTCGGCGAACAGGATCTCACGAAATTTCGACGCTATATTAAGGAGCCATACGGGATGGTGCTGGTCACCGGCCCGACCGGATCCGGCAAAACAACGACCTTGTACGCTGCGCTCAGTGAAATCAAAAACGACGAAGACAAGATCATCACGATTGAGGATCCCGTCGAGTATCAGATCAAAGGCATCACGCAAATTCCGGTAAATGAAAAGAAGGGCCTGACCTTTGCTCGCGGCTTGCGCTCCATCCTGCGGCATGATCCTGACAAGATTCTCGTCGGCGAGATTCGTGATCAGGAAACAGCACAAATTGCGATCAACGCCGCATTGACTGGCCACTTAGTTTTTACGACAGTACACGCCAACAATGTTCTGGATGTCCTTGGCCGCTTCTTAAACATGGGAGTGGAGCCCTACAACTTTGTTTCTTCCCTGAACTGCATCCTGGCGCAGCGTCTGCTTCGCTTGATCTGCCCGCACTGTCGCCATCGTGTGCAGTATGACGATGACTATTTAGTGGAAAGCGGGCTGAAACCTGATGAATGGCGCGACTTTCCCTTTTTTGAGGGGCGTGGCTGTATGGAGTGTGGCGGCACTGGCTTCCGGGGCCGCACAGCGATCCACGAGTTGTTGGACTTGACGGAACGCATTCGTGAAATGATCCTGGAACGTCGTCCTACTTCCGAGATCAAGCGGATTGCACGTGACGAAGGGATGACGTTTCTGCGGCAATCTGCACTCGATCGTGTTCGCGAAGGGATCACAACGCTTCGCGAGGCCAACAAGGTCACATTCATTGACTAGGAATATGTTGCCGTTTGCCTTGAAGCTTCCTAAGCCGCTTGAGCGCTGGCTGGCCGAGCCTCCGCCGCATCAGGTTTTCGAGATCACAGAACGGTCACTGGCGGTAGTTTCACCAGCGGAGCCGGAGAAAGGCGTTCTGGAAATCTTGCCGGAGCGCGGCCTTGTTCCTTCCCCCAGTGCACCAAACATCATGCACGGCGACGAGTATCGTGATGCTTTAGTTCGCCTGGCAGGCACAGCGCATCAGAGGCGGCGCACTGCGGCGCTTGTGATTCCGGATTATGCCGTTCGCATGGCGATTCTAGATTTTCAAGAGTTCCCAGTGAGTGAGCCGGAGCGCGACGCATTGTTGCGCTTTCGTTTGCGCAAGAGCGTTCCATTCCACATTGAAGAGGCACTGGTGTCTTATGCGATTCAATTTGGAGAAGCCAATCATACAGAAGTGCTGGCAGTTGCCATCGCGCGGCCGATCTTGGCGGAATATGAGGACATCATTGCAGGAGCAGGCTTCCGCATCGGCCTTGTCGCACCATCATCTGTGGCTGCATTGCCGTTGTTCCTCAATGCGGTGCAAGCCGCTGGTCGCAAGGCTGCCGGCAAGTCACTAACGCTGGTGGCAAAGCTGGCAGGCTCAGTCATTACTGTCTTGCTACTCCAGGACACTTACGTACGAGTTGTTCGCTGTTCCGATCTGGCAACGGACGGTCATAATTCCTTTGAATGGGCAAGCTCAGGAGAATCAGTCCTTGATCTGCTGCAGCAAACGGCAGCCTACGCAGAGGACATGATCGGTCAGAGCATTGATCGTCTCTTGATTTCTGGCTGGGGATCAGATGGCGAAGCTTTGGAACAGTCAATCAAGGCCACCTGGGAGATTCCTTGCCAAGTGGTAGCCTTTCCTCGTCTGAACGTTACCCCATCGCAGGAAGACGCCGGGCTGCTTGGCTTGTTGGAACGGTACGCTGCATGACTGCACACACGGGAATCAATCTCGCATCGCGACCGTTTAAGCCGGAGCGAGCACGTAATGCAGGGTTTTTTCTTTTGTTCCTGGCGCTCATTCTCAGCTTGCTTGTTCTGTTGGGATTACTCGGCCGAAGCCGAGCGGAGGCGTCCACCATCCGTGCGCAAATTGAGCGCGAAAACGCGGAGCTGGCCGGACTGCAGCGGCAAAGCCGAAACTACGGAAGTATTTTGGCGCGTCCTGCCAATACCGATGTGTTTTCGATGAGCGTTTTTCTAAACCAACTCATTGCACGGCGCGCTATCTCCTGGGCCAGAGTTTTTAGCGATTTGGCTACTGTCCTGCCTTCCAATATGCGGGTCGAGGTCATTCGTTTACCGCAAACCGGAGCAGAGGAACAGAATGGCGTGAACCATGTTCAGTTAGACATGATCATAGGTAGTGATCGGGCCGACTCCATATTGGCTTTGTTGGATCATCTGCGCGCATCCGTTTTGTTTGGTTCGGCGACTGTGATCAATCAAGCGCCAC